>WHYT01017137.1:299365-311970 GCA_009806455.1 Tetrax tetrax | reverse complement strand
TTTTTTTTTTTTTTTTTAAACCAACTGGAAATGACAGAAAATCTAGCTAAAGCATGTCTACTTCATTTTTTTTTTTTTTTGCACTTCCAAATGGCTTGGTTCCCAAGGTGAGTTTTCCTTGGGTGCTTAAAGTGCTACTTATGTTTAGAACTGTTTGCAACAGGACAGTTGAGTTATCTTCACTAAGAAAGGATTTGGAGTAGACGTTAAATTTTCTGTACATTGTTGTGAGCAGTCAATTGTTAAAGATGGTGTGATAGCCAAACCCAAGACTCAGAATTTGGAAGCACTTGGATTTTATCATCCTGTTAAAGGAGGAGGCTGTGTGTGAGAGAGATTGATGCCAATAAAAACAATGAATCCCTGGCAAGAGACCTATTTGAAAAATAGTTTCCTTGGAAACAGCTTTATTCTTCATACATGCTATCTTTGAGATAACAGCCTTTTCTTATCCAAACACTCACATGGCAGCAAGTACCTGTTTGTAATTTCCCCCTCTGTTTCAGGGGGAGAGAAAGGTTATGAAAAATTGATCAGTTCTGAGTATTTTCCATTTCTTGTGACCTGTTCTTTCCTAGCAAAATCATTTTCCCTCCCAAAAGGAAATGCGTGAAGGTTTATGTATGTCAGTCCTGCTGCTTAACTTACATTACTGATGAGAGTTAAAATTTAAAGGTTGAGAAGTGATTTACTGTCTCTGAAAGACTGTTTCATGATTGGGAAATGCCACAGAATATGTTTCCAGTGCTTGACAGAGACTTCTGCATTTAAAACAATGATTGATGTGATAATTATGTCCCAAAGGATGATACAAGTTTTATTTTCTGATGGTGACATCTGACACCAACTTTGTTTTTCTAAAGATTGCTCATGCATTTCCTTTGAACCTCAAGAAGTATATAGGGGCAGCTTAACAAATTGTGAACCCTGAAAAACAAACAAACCTTTCTAGAGAAAATGAAGGCAGAAACATCTTCTGGGTACTTTTCAAACATAAAGTTGCTTGACTACATTATATTTGTGAAGTTTTGGATATGTACTTGTTTTAGGGGTCTGTCACACAACATTGTTATTATTATGGCCTCAAATTTTAACAGTAAACAATGGCTTTAAATAAAACATCACAGTATAGCAGCTGCCCTACATGCTCTACCTGTGTAAATCCAAAGGACACACACAAACTATGATGAAGTGTGAATTCAAGAAATGACCTCAAGTGCAAGCTACTGCAGGTTCCTAAACTAGAAATCAGCTCTACTTTTGGGGTGGAATCCCTACCAACTTTCAACTCTTTGGGATAGTTATAGCCTGTGCACTTATATTTTGTAGTATCTAACTCACTATCTTCAACATATTTCTCCTCAAAATGCTCCATTTTCTCATACAAACATAGCAGTTAAAAAGTTTATGGTGGGATTCATCGTACTTAACTTTAGCTATCTGAAAGCGAAATATTTTTTTCCGAGCTGTCTCTACTCCTTCCACAGTAAATAGTATGTGTCAACCACATCCAGAAGACAATTCCCAACAATCTGCAATGGCTGTATAGAGCGATCTTGACAAGTACATCTCTGACTTGCCTCTTTCTTTCCATTGGTGCGAATGGGAGACTAAGTTGGACTGAATGCAGAAGTTTTACACTTGAAGTATATATAGGTAACAAAAATTGTAAGCCAAGTGTTTCTCCATCTCCTACTCACAACAACTCCTTATAATTTACTCACTGATATTCCTCTGAGTGTCTACAAAAGGGAAAGCTTCTACATGAGTGAAGTTAAGCTAATCAATACATGTGAAACAGGTGAGGTTTTTTATTACTGTTCTTTTGGTTAGTGAACCACTGGGTGGTAAGCATAAAATAATGTAACCCATTATGATTGTACAGAAGTGCAGCTGCATTGTGTCCTTGTTTGGAGTAAACAAATATCGACTTCCTTATGTGTCAGTGGGAAAGGATCTCTAACCTTGCTGAGAAATAGAAATGACAGTATTTGGCTTAATCGGCCTTTATCATTGATTTATGTTTAAAACCCAAATATTTCAGATGTGAGTTTTCTCTTCTTATTTTTTGTTTCCTTAGTCTTATTTCAGACCAGAGGCAGGGGAAAAAAAAAAACAAAAAAACCAACACCTTGGTGAAACTTTGAGTCATGTGGATATCCACTGTTAGCCTACTGTTATTGTCTAAAAATTCAGAAAAACTTTCTGGTACTGGAAAAATTGATTATGCAAATACCAGTGACTCACGCTGACCCATCTTTTCTTTGGCTTTACAGCTTTGCAGCTGCTTGCTTTTGCCTTGGTAAAGATAATCAATTAGTTCAATCTGGATAATAGGTTTTTAACACAAGCAATTTCACTGGATGTGAAGTCTGTTGACTTAACTGTAAACTTCATATGAGTTGTAGGGAAAGTTGTACAAAACTGGATTTACCAGAGCAAGTACAAGCGTGTCATTTTTATGGAAATTTTTGTTTATCTCAAATTGTGTCTTTTCTAGTGATATAAGCTAGTATTAATTGCCTTTGCATGCTTTGTTACTCTAGGTGTGACTCATTAAAGGCACAATTCTGTATCTACTGGACTCAGTGGAAGATTTTTCCATTTAGGTTTTCAGGAACAGAATCAAGTCTTAGCTAAAACACTGTGGCCTCTCAGTCAATTTTATTAATGATCTTTGGGGAAAATATACTTCTGTTTTTAATTTTTTTAAATAGTTAATTTTTTTGTTTGTTTTAGTTTTAGGGTTTATCCTACCTGAATGTAGGCAGCTAGTAGAAGTGCCTGAATTTAAAGACTTCAGTCTAACCAAGGAGCCTCAGCCCCCTCTGCAGCCACTAGAGAGGGAGAGGCACCTTCACAGTGGACTTCACGTCTTAGGTTGAAAGGACTGTCTGGAGATGCTCTCTCTCCACTGACCCTAAAGTGAATATACGCTCCTACATGCTTGGGATTTGGATCTTACACGCATTATTTAAATGTCACTATAGCCATATTGTGACTGTCAAGTATGGATTGAACGCTTCTCTGAATCAATTTGGAAAAAGCCATTTAAGATTTTATGCCCTACTGCTGCTACCCATGTAAGCCACAGAAATCTCAGCCCCTGTTATCTGCTAAGTCTAATTTTCTTGACTTTGATAAGGATAAACGGGAGTACCAGGATATATTTATTCTCTTTGGTTCTCAGAAGTATTCCAGATTTAACACCCTTGTGTGATAATTTAGAAAACCATTTGTCTATGTTTCTTTGGCTTCAGCATCACACAAGTCCAAACTAGGGTTTAAGTATTTAAATATGTTCCTGAATATGGTCCATACTTCTTCATTTATGCCTTTAGATGGAGTTTAAAAGCTTGAAGAGTGACAGCAGTCACTAACAGTGAAAAATTAAACTGTTTTGTAAAATGCATGAGTCTTTTAACCCTATTTGCATTCTTCCTAGAATTAAATGAAAGCCTAAAATGTAGTAATGAAAAAAGAAAGGACATGAACTCCAGTGCTTAGATACTGGTGAATATTTCTGCATTGCCTATTTTTTTCCTGCTGTCCTGTTAGTTACTGAGCTGTTTATGCAAATTCAGAGTGCTCCAGCCAAGGAATGTGAGAAGGGCTGCCTTTATATATTGGAGATAAAGGTACTCTTGTGAGCAGTGGGCAATCCTCTTCAGGTTCCTGCTGTCGGCAAGAATACTGTGTGTTCCCTCCTCACTTTGGCCATAAATTTCATTTACATAACGGGGTTCTTTTTTTTTCTAAGGAGGATTTTTTTGGGGGGAAAAAGAATAGCTTTTTTTTTTAAATTGTAATTTTGTATTGGAAAACAATGCAAGACAATTCTCAAACCTAGATACAAGGACAAGTAGTCAAGTGAAGCAACAGAATCAACTTGATAATGTAAGCTTTCTATGATATTCTGGAAACTCTGATCTTCCCTAAGTATAGTGCTCTATGTATTTTGATAAAAGGTATCATTTCAACAAGTAGTTGGAGGGTTAAATCCTCATAGCCTTTAGCACACAAGTTAAAAAGAAAAAAGAAAAAAGAAAAAAAAAAAAGACATAGTAACAATTGGCAAATGCCTAGCACAGCTGCATTATTGCCTATAAAATTTGGAATGTAACAAACTCATATCCAGAGTAAATGAGCTAGATAAACTCATATAGTGTGCCCTCCAAAAATGATTTTAACTGATCATCAATAATGAGAAAAGTGTCTAAATACCTTAAAGGGACATTTGAAATTTATGTCGTTTGACACTTAAAAAATTCAGATGCATCCGAAGTAGTATGAAAATAACAGGTCTGGGGGTTAACAAAAACGCACCGCAATCTGCGGTATAATTCTCAGTCAGCCAAGATGTATTTTGAAAGGAACACTTCTAACAAAATGCCAATTTAAGGAAGGCAATGTTTTCATTTTAGAATATAAACAAAATCAACAACCAGGAAAGAAAAGGCACGAGGAGAGGAAAATTGCATTGTGTTAGTGGCTTAAAATGTCAACTTCTGCTCTGTCAGCTCCTGATCATAGTTCAAGATTCAGAAAGCAAGAAAATGTGCTTTGCAGCCTGCAGTGGCTAAGAACTTTACGGTATGCTGTATTTGTATAGGCTATAACAATTTAATTTAAATTTGTTTCCAAGGAGATATTTCTTTGTCACTTTATTACTCTTTTATTTGATACTTCTTTTGAACCTTAGTATTTTAAGTAATGACTTCATCCTGCAAGATACCAAATGTTCTGGCCTCTGTCCAAGGAAGAACTTTTTAACATGCTTCAGTGTTAAATGAATTGAATTTCAGGACAAAGATCTAAAGCATACCTAACTTCAGTTGTATGGTTCTGCCATCTTCTGCTGCTTCTTTTTTAACAAATCCCCTGCTCTCAATTTCATTCTTCCTTCTTGTGCATTTTATTTCTGCACATCTGGCAGCAGCAATGATCTCTGTGTAGGATGGTCAACCTATCTTAGGCCTAACCAGAATGTCAAAGCTGGCAGATCCATCTATCTTTTTGACACTCCTTATGTATGTCTAACTGCAGATTCTTTGTGGTCAAAAGAGATCTTTTAATTTTTGTCCCGGAGCTCTTCTTCTTGGTCTTTTATTTTTATATTTCAGGACTACATCATCACAATGCCTATTACTTAGGTGTGCCACTTGGGCATTAGCTCAACATGAATGTCTCTCTAAGCTCTTCCCACTGGGATATGGCAACATTTTTCAGCTTATTTCCCCCATGGCCTTCAAGCATATGGCTGAAACTGTCTTCCAGACTCTCGTGTATTAATTACAGCAGGATGCTTTTGCTGTCTGGGAGATATGACCTTGCCTCAGCCATGTCGACGTTGAATTCTGCTCCCATAAAAGTTATTGTTTCAGGCTGTCTCTTGGACCATCCTCTATCCCCTCTCTTTCAGTTTCCTTCATTGTTGCTCACTCTGAAGCACTAGCTATCTCTGTCTTCAAGAGCTTTTATGCCCTGTCTTTTCTTTTTTTTTCTCTTAAATTTTTTACTTCTGCCGCTGGTCGATGATGTCTACTGTCACTGACCCATTGTTGTTGGTTCACTTATTACCCAATCAAACAGCATTTTGGGATTACCTCCTACACCTTTATATGTGGGAGAAACTACCTTTAAACAACTGCAGAGCATTTTTTTTCCTCTGCATCATACTCTTCCACAAAAATCACCTTTCCTGTGTTGCTAATACTGTTATGTTAATGTTTCTTTCCATCATGCTTACAGTATATTCTTACAATTTCTGTGTATTTCTATCTATTTATAGCTGTCTGTTTTCTATTGACTCTTACATGGATTATACCACTCTTGGGGTAGCACCATCTTTATTCTAGGATCCTATAAATTCCAGATTGCAGGAACACAAATAATGTATTTATACATAAAATGATGTTAAAAATAAGTCTAATCTAGAATACAGGCTGCTATAATCAGATTGAAAATACTCCTTGCATTTATTGTATGATTTTCTAAATCAGTACCAGCTACTCTCTATGTTTTCAAAGTAAGCTTGCTTTCTGAGTGAGATGAGATCTAAAATAACTCTTCCTGCTTAAGAACAGTCAATTCAAAATAGCGATACTGAGGAGATCATATGTATACCATTTGTGTGCTGTTTGTGCTGTGAGTGAAAGAGATGCTGCATTTTGTAGTGCTGGCAAACAGACTTTCATTAAAACAATTTTCAAACGATGTCTGTCTAAGCACATTCTTTCTAATGGATTATGGCTTCATCTGAAAGGGGCATAAACTCTCCTGTGACAGGGAAGGAGATACAGACTCTGCATCCATCTTTTCTGCACTAATATTATTTTACTTAAATTAAACTGAGTAAGAGCTGGCTATTTGTACAGCTGCAGACTCGAGGAGATTCTAGTCACTGACTTGTTTCCAGGCAGTGGAGTGCCCTTCATTTACTTCCTCCTCTACTCCCAACATTGCCTTATTTCCCTGAGTACACTGTACTTCTTATGACCAGATCAAATGGCCACTGTGGACAACAACTAGAGGAAATGTTTCCAGTATTTAGAGTTCATGCTGACAGACAACTATTTCTAATATGTATTTTTTTTAAAACTTGAGTTAAACAAAATGTAAGGATAGATGTAACAAGTTTCTGCTGCATATGTAAACTTATAATGCAGTGATTTAAACTAAGTAATAGAGTTCTAAAGGTACTAATAGTTTGCATAAATAACACGCTGTATATGTTATTTTCTCATTTTATGTGCACCAACACGCTTGAGCCTATAAAAAGTATACTGCAGGACATCTGCCCCCTACAATCTAAGGGGCTGCTTTTTCTGTGCCTTCTCTACCAACAACCTTTCATTTGACATATTTTAAGAGGAGTCTTGTCTTCAATACCTCCATGGCTATGTCCCTATTTAATTTTAATCTACCTCAGAACACTGATTCTTGGTTTGTACTCAAACTATTCACCATTTTTTTTCTTCTGTCACCTCCAGATATCTTGAATATACTGTCTATTACTATCATGTGAATTTTCTTCTTTCCTCTTCCATTGTAAACTCTCTTCACACAACTAAGTGTGACATTTCTGACATTTCTGTGACATTGCTGACATTTCTAATGACTTCTTCCTGCCTGCTTCAAAAAGCATAGTCCAATTTCATGGCCTGTGACCTATCAGGTGCTTTAACACCCCCAATCATTATTGCAGTCTTGATTTCATTGATTTTCTTGATTGCATTCTGTTTTGTCAGCTTTTGCAACTCCATCACTTCCAATGTCTCTTATTATTGCTTGAAATGACCATCAGAGTGACCTCCAATACTGTAACGTCAGCCCCCTCCAGTCCCTTCAGAATGCTAATGGACAGTCTCTTTGCTATCACAGAGGACTTGAGCTTGTTGGAAAATAGTACAAACACCTTTCACAGGCAACTGCAGCCCGAAAACAAATAAACTCCGTCATCTTCAAATATCTTGGCAAAATGTTTTTCAGAATATTTTTTACATTTTTATTTTTGTTAAATCAAAATGAGAAAAGGACAATCACTCCTTTTAAGATTTTTACCTCCTCAATCTCAGAGAGGTTAAAAAGAAAGATGGGAGGGGAAAATGTCATTTAATAATTCAACTTAGATTAGGAAATCTTTTAATTTTAAGTCTTCAACAATGTCACAAAACACAGAAAATATTCCTACAAGAGTGAATGTTCCCAACAACTCAATAAACATAGCAATGAGGCATACTGAACAAACAAAATGGCAGCTGCTGCCTCAATGCCTTCTATTATAATATATTTGTAATACATTCCTCTCTCTTAGACTGTACCCTTTCTGGGACACAGGTTATTTTTGTGTTTGTCTGGTGACCAGGACAGCTAGGTCACACCTGGAATAGTGACTTTTGGACATGAATTCAATATACTTTTATAGCAATGATGTCTTCTGCTCTTCTCTCCTTTCACATATTCTGTCCAGATCCTCTTCAGACCTCTTTAAAGAATATCTACCAAACTAGAAAGAGTCAGGCCGCTGCTTCCTTAGACAAGCATTTTTTCAGATGTTATTAGGCTCTCACTCATAACAGGCATGTCTCATTTACCTTATTACCCCAGAGACTGGTTTTGCGAGAGAGAATGATCAAGATGGATTCTGCTGCTGTACTGAGTCCTGGTGACTTTACCTTCTATGAGACAACGTAGTCTGGCTGGTGAGGAGACACTGCACAGTCAAAGGAGCATGCTGACAATAATCTATTTTTGAAGTGGGAAATTATAATTAAACTGCACTTCTGCAAATGGTCCTTCTCTTTAAAAAGCTGGTTTTCACCACCAGTGAACTTTATGGAATGTCCTCTGTAAAATACAGTCATCCTTTTCGCTTGTGGGAAAAGAATAATGCAGAAAAGGAACATCCAGATTTTCAGCTGTGCCCATCTGGATATTTTTTGAAATCTCTTTCTGTATGTGCCAGATGTCATATATGTTTTAGGCACTTTGCAGAGGTTCTGAGTAGAGGGCCACTCGGCTTAAGAGTTGCACAAACCTCTGGGAGCAAGACTGCTTTTATCTCTAGCCAATACTCAAAAATCGGTGGCTGCTTTCAAAAATTCACAATTATGTCACCTGTCCCCAGAAACCCAGGGTAGTGCTGGCTCTGTAATCTTGGTCCAGCACTCCCATTTCAGCTCTCCCATCTCCTACACAGCAGCCTGGCTTTTTCTTTCATCTCTTTTCAAGCTAGAAAGTATATTAACAAAGTGTGGTGGTTGTTATTGCTGTTTTCTGTATACGCAAGGTTATTACCCTGACCTCTTAGAGTAGAAGGCTCCAGAAATGCTTTATACAGATCCATGCATATTCAATACAATACATACCCAGGAAGAGAATAGATTCAATTATGCTTTAGAAAGTTGAAGCATTATACATATAAATACATTCTGTTTATATCTTCCATGCTGACCTCCAGTGAATGAATATGCAACATCACCTTTTCTCAGAGATGTACCTGTCATGAGATGAGGACAAATGCTTTCATGTCTGCCAGGCACCTCGTGAGGCTTCGTTGGTAATTCTGAACAGAGGGGGCAAGCGCTGGTGCCATGTCTATCTTCCTCAATCAATAAAGACAGTGACATGAAGCAGAAATTCAGCCTCTACAGAAAAGTACTTGGGACCATGTGAGGTTGTTTAGAACTAATGCTGATCACTGGATAATTCAGGAACGATGATGAACAGCTCATGACATGCCTGAAAGATAAATGAATCAGAGATGAGAGCTGGAAGAGACCTACCATGCCACCTCGTCTATAGCCATCTGCCAGGGGAAGATTGTTTCTTGCACAAACACAGTGAAATCAGACTTGAAAACTTCTAGCCTGGATAAAAAGAGGGGTTTCTAGTTTGCTTGTTTGTTGTTGTTTTTTTGTGGCTTTTTTTTTTTTTTTTTTTTTTAGGAAAGGCATTGGGCAAAAGCTGCAGCCTGTGAGACATACAGCTGAATACAGACTTAGCCTCATCCTCACCAATGAAAATTTACTCCACTCTGTACTTTACAAGCAGTTTCAGATTCAAGACAATATATCTTTTATTTTCTTTTTAGATTCTTCACTTTAAAAGTGCCTGCTTTGATGATTTTATATAAGGATTTTGAAAAAGCCTAATATTATTACTAGTTTGACTCAGGATTTTCCGTGCAGAATATAGGCTGTATCATACTATTTATTATACAGATAAAGAAGTTCTTGCACTCTGTGCAATGTAAGTAGTGATGGACTGACGAAATGAAAACTGAAAACTTGACAGGGAAAAAATAATCCTGCTTTAAATGCTAATGCTGGACAATAATTTCACAAGACACTTAGTTTGGCTTTTTATTCATAAAAATGTTTACAAAGTTATGTTTCTGTCTCCAGCTTTCTAGTCATATACACGGAGACCAGCAGCCTGGCATCTTTCCACTTGTTTCCTCCCACAGTCTTTTCTCTCCGGCAAAAGCCTGCATAAATCGCTACAATCTCAGCTAAAATAAAGTGCCTCAGCTGATTTTCCTTCATCTGTGATTATATGGATGCACTCAAACAATTTGCGAGGATTATAGAAATACATTTTTTCCTTACAGCACTGACAGTGGCTCGGCTTTTTCATGTAGTTCTTCTGTATTTCTCCTCACTCTGTTAGGATGGGAAATTAGGAGCTATCAGTCTAAGGAGCTGTTACATACCACCTGTTACAAGGTGCAGGAATTGGCTGTTATCATAGAAAAATTAACAAAGGGCTTTTGTGTTGGAGACTAATTCCCAAATGGATCAGGTTTAACTCATTCAGAAATGTGGATCCCACAGAGTCTTTGTATGTATTTAACTTAAAGTATTTGAACAGTGTTATTTAAAGCCTTTGTTGGATAAAGACCAAACTAGGTTTTTACTTTCATGTGTTTTATCTGCATGTTTACTGTTCTGAGACAAGAGGAATGAAAGAAATTCAGGTGTTTTTTTTTTTTTTTTTAATATGGATGACTCTGATTGAATTTCAATTAGAAATAAAAGACCTAAAAGACCTAAATTTGAAATTCGCCCTGATGCAGATTTTCAGGGTCTTTTTAGTTTACAAGCTGGATAGGTGAAGACTGTGCTAGAGATCTAGCAGAAAGTAAGTATAGTTTTACCAAAAATTTGATGAAATGCAGTTGCTTCCTCTAGGTGCACACACTGAAGTAAGAACTTCCAGTGAAACAAAATTTCAGTACAATTTTTTTTTCAGCCAACTCAGTATTAATAATTTTTTTTCTCAAATTTACTTTTTTTTTCTGTCTCAACTATCCAGCTAGTTGTAATCGTTCCTATTTACATCAGTGGGACTGGTGAGGTAGGAAGTTGTGATCTTTGCTTCATTCATTTCTAAGCACCACTGCTTTGAAAAAAGGCTGATAAATTGAAGGCAGTTCAGAGAAGAGCAGCAAAAATGATCGAGGGAGTCAGGTGGGGTTGACTTATGAAGAAAGTTAAATGGGTTTGGCTTGGCAGAGGGGACAGGATAACACACCACAACATTGACATGAGGCAGGTGAAAGAAATTATGTAGTGCAGTAGACAGGGTTGTAACTAGGAGTAATGGGATGGAAAAGCAAGAGGAATTTTTTTCACTAAATCTTCATACAAATATCCTGACAGTGAGATGTATTGGGGTGTGGAATAGTGTCCCAAGGGGTGCTGTTGAAGCCTTGTCATTTGAGTCATAGAGATGACAAAACCCTCACAAGAAAGGGAACTATTTTGTTTTGCTCTCCTCTGTCACCTGTGTCTGTGTTTCTGTAAAGCACGGTTATGAATTCACTGCAGGGGAAGCTCTGTTGGAGGAGGTAAGACAAATATCATTGTCAATAGCAAAGAACACGGGAATATAACAGCTAAATGCTTTTTTTTTTCTTTATTGTTCTGAAAATGTTCTCATTTCCAAGTTTGGCTGTGCAAAACTCTTCTTTACACTCACACACATAAGCATGATTGAAAGCTGTGACAAGATGCTGATTTCAGACACAATAAAAAAAGAAAAAAAGGTAAAGAGAGGAAGTATGTCTCACAGGGAAAAACCGGCAGTTTGTAATGTCAAACATCTAGTTCAAATGCCTAAACCTACTGCCACTTGCACCAGCTCATTATCTGCCCCAAGAAATGCCTATGTAATAATGCCTGAGTTTTCTCCTGCACTGCTCTGGCCCTTTCACACATTCCCTGGTTGATAATTCACAGTGCTCTGCCAATTCCTATCTTTTCTCTTGCAGATCATGTTATTTACTGTTGTGATCTGCCTGCACTGCATTTTGTAGGGGGTCAAGGACAGTTAATAACTGTGTCAGCATTTATTTCATCCTGTGACTTATGCAACTCGTTACATATTTGACTGCTTCACCTCCATTCTGGTCCCTGATGTATTTTGCACAGTGATTATGCTTTTCATTCACCCCAAGTTGTTTTGCACACATAACAGCAGGTATTAAAAGTTAAAAGATCCTATTTCAGTGACTGGGTTCTCAGCAACCTCTCTGAATCAGATTTTTATTCAGGTGTGTAACCACAAATCCATAAATATATTTGAGGCCTTGTCTTCCATTGAACTGTGTGGACATGAGTCTCCAACACACCTTTGAGGATGTGGGTCCAAACCTGCGTACAGATTTTCTGCAATAGGGGCTTATATCTGAAAACATTTACATTTAAGAGAAAAAAAAATTAAAACCAAGGTCTTGGTATTCAAAGACTGACAGCTGCTGACCTCCAGCTATTGAAGCAGTTCGCTGTGAAACTCGGGTTAATAATCTGCAGAAGGCAATCTCAGTATGATCTCTTTCTCTTGACTGGAGGTTTTCTATTAGCAATCCCTGACGGCAGGTCAGTTTTTCATTACTATATTAAACATAACTGGTAATGTTAATAAACAGGAGGAACTGGAGATGCGTGCACACGAGCAGGGCTACGACCTTGTTGGCATCACGGAGACATGGTGGGACGACTCTTACGACTGGAGCGTCAACATGGAGGGGTACAGACTTTTTAGAAAAGACAGGCAGGGAAGACGAGGAGGGGGTGTTGCTCTCTATGTCAGCAACCGGC
>WHYT01017137.1:232229-298809 GCA_009806455.1 Tetrax tetrax | reverse complement strand
GATCTGCCTGCACTGCATTTTGTAGGGGGTCAAGGACAGTTAATAACTGTGTCAGCATTTATTTCATCCTGTGACTTATGCAACTCGTTACATATTTGACTGCTTCACCTCCATTCTGGTCCCTGACGTATTTTGTACAGTGATTATGCTTTTCATTCACCCCAAGTTGTTTTGCACACATAACAGCAGGTATTAAAAGTTAAAAGATCCTATTTCAGTGACTGGGTTCTCAGCAGCCTCTCTGAATCAGATTTTTATTCAGGTGTGTAACCACAAATCCATAAATATATTTGAGGCCTTGTCTTCCATTGAATTGTGTGGACATGAGTCTCCAACACACCTTTGAGGACGTGGGTCCAAAGCTGCGTACAGATTTTCTGCAATAGGGGCTTATATCTGAAAACATTTACATTTAAGAGAAAAAAAAAATTAAAACCAAGGTCTTGGTATTCAAAGACTGACAGCTGCTGACCTCCAGCTATTGAAGCAGTTCGCTGTGAAACTCGGGTTAATAATCTGCAGAAGGCAATCTCAGTATGATCTCTTTCTCTTGACTGGAGGTTTTCGATTAGCAATCCCTGACGGCAGGTCAGTTTTTCATTACTATATTAAACATAACTGGTAATGTTAAAGTAGCATCTGAATATAAGAAGGACAAATTTATTTTAGGTATCTGTCCCTATCCAAATCTTAGTGGGCGTGTGCTACTTTGAAAGCTTTTTAGTTCCAAAAGCAATCTTAAAGTACTACGACAAATCCGTATTTCTGGTGTTTGCGTCTTGCTTCTACAGTGTTTAAGGCTGATTTACATCCAGAAAACTAGCACTGCAATAAAGTTATTTGCAGAACTATTAATTAAACACATGAAGTGTGGGAAGCATGATTCTATTTTTAATAACTGTTCAAATGAGAGATTTACTACTATTTAAGTGCATCTTTTTTCACATAATAGAATCTCTTGCTTATACCTAGACCAAAAGAAGCAAAATCAGAGAAGATGAAGGTTGGTATATAAAAATAATTGGTTTTAAAACATACAATTAAAGTAGAAAAATACTTTTTGATGAACAAAAGTGACTAAGGTAACAAGGGGAGTGGGAAAGGGGAGGAATTGTAGTGCATTCAGTATTGAAATGATTTGCTGTAGAAAAGCTTTTAGTGAAAAATGAAAGAGTTTTGTGGAAACCAATTTAAGATGCTATTGTTTACAAAGGCCCCAAATTATTCTTAACTCCAAATTACCCCCAAGTAGGTATATATTTCTTCTTCTCCTTTATGAGACTGCCAAAATTCAGCATTCTATCCTGCTTCTAACCTTCCCCATGAGGCTCATTCCAATCCTCCTCAGAAGTCTTAAGAGCGGCCGGACTGCTGAAATGCTTGGCACTTTCATGAAGATGATTGAATAAGAAACCGCTACAATAAAAAATAAAAAAGTCGAAGGAGCACGGTTGTGATTTTTTTCATTTTTTCTCCCGAAAATGTGGTGAGCTTGAGGTATGGTGTTCAAGTAGAGCTGGTTTATCTTTAAGAGAACAGCTCTGTGGCACACAGAACAGCATGCCTCTGAAGATGCACACTTCTTTAGCCCCTTTAATGCAGAGATTAAATGGTGTGGTCTGACTGTGGGCCAATTAACAAAAACCTCATTAAAACTGAGATGAAGGGAAGTGTCTGTTTTTGTAGACAAAAATGGGAAGGAAAAGGGAATATATTTATTGGGAAAAAAAATATATGAATAAGCTTCAGTGAAATCCTTTTGAAAATTACACCTCACTGTACTACTTAGACCCATGCAATGGCAAGTAGAAGGTCATGCAGGTTTGAGTTAAAGAATGATGTAAAATCACACTAACACAGGTAGACGATTGACTTTCCATGGTTTGATGTATGGATCTGATGTCTCCTATTGCTTTAAAGTCAGGCACAGAGAGATGCCCATGTCATTCACTAAAGGATATATTGCTTTCTCCAGAGCTTCTGCTTTTGCTCACAGCACCTCAGGACTATTCTAGATATCAGAACCACCAGCCAAGTTGTAAAGAGGGAATATGGCAGTGCATGGAGAGGCTGGGATCATTGCCTTGGAAGTAGGATCCTTGGGTTTAGGTTGTGATCCAGGGAAGTTTTGATTATTTATATATAATATAAAACCATCAACAGAATAGCTGGTGATTCATTCCCTACCCTCTCATCACCCTGCAGTTCTGATACTAATTCTGAGAAAAAATTATTTTATTCCCTCCCAGACAGAAGAATGAACTGACCCTAGAATAAGAGCTGAAAATACTCCGTGAAGTCAACTGATTATATGAGTAAATTTTCATGGACCAATCCACAATTTTTATTGTAAATTCACCGTGAAAATTCTTTCTAATTGTCATGTTGCCTGAAAACAACTACCATATAACCACTCTTTGCTCTCCTGAGATTATTCTGTGACCTGACCTATCCACTTTTATTGAATAAATGATTAAGGTAAAGTTTTTTGCCCTACGTCATATTGGCTTAGGTCTAAGTCGGAAAAGGCTTTACCAATTCTCTTGGCTTTAAAAATCTACGAACCCACTGCACAAAAAAATCCCAATCAGTATTAACTCAACCTGGAATAAAATCTTCCATTTACTTCTGCATTTCTGAATCCAGGTCAAAATTGCCATCTTATTTTAACAGGCTGATCTGGGAGCAATAGGATGAAGCTTACCCTTGTGTCTCAAGGTTGCCATCCAACAGGCAGTCTCTGAGCTCTCTTGCACTGCATCCTTTCTGGTAGCTGGAAAACTCTTTTTTTTTTCCTCTCTCCTTCATGTGGACACCTACTTTTATGAAGTTGCTAAGAATTTTGTCTTTTTGATAGTTCAGCTCTACTGCCAAATTTGTTTGCAAATTCCTTCCACAGCTATACAAAGGAAGAAAGTTGGAGAATAGACAGAACAGACATGTGCACAGAGTGATTGCACAAACATAATTTCCTTAGAATATCAGATTTAAAAGTCCCTTCTAGCCCTTTTCAGGCAGCCTTTTTGGCATAGGGCTGCCTGCGCCAGATGTAAATTCCCATCTTTGGTCCTCTGACTTTCATTCCGACCTCTCCTCTGACTTTCATTCTGACCTCTCCTTTGATATTGTGCAGGAAAAAAACCTTCTCCTGTGTAATATTTGTCACCTGGAGCAGTAGTCAAACCTCTCTGGGTGTCCTCAGTTCTCCATTTGATTTTCAGTCTCGTGCTGAAACTTGCCGTGCTCATGCTCTCCTCGCTACCCTTCCCACTCCCCTTTCCCACTTATAAGGGTACTTTTTTTGCCTTGTGTGGGATTCATAGCTGACACAAGGTAAGCATATACTGTCCAAGCAATTTGGCACATTGCTTAGAGGGCTATGAGGATGACTGGTATTATGAAAAAGAAACCCATCACAATATTTCTGAAGTGATGCCTCCCTTTAGCCACTGAGAAGGTTTATCAGAGGAGTGCTGATTAGTTGCAGTAACAATAACATCATCAGAAAGGAGAAGGATAACCTGCTTCCTCTAAGCATTGTTCTGTCGTGTGATTTAGAAGCCATGTCCTGTAAGGGACCAGGCCACTAATCCTGGGTGCTGAAGAAGTTCTGAACCTGGTGGGTACAGAGACAGTGCAGCCAGGCATGCTGACGCTAATCTAACACCTGTATTGGGGATTGAGGAACCCAGACACCCAAAGTCAGTGTAGAAGTCACACTCATGAGAAGTTCATGACACTCATCATCTAAACTAAGAAGCTTTTGTGCCCATCTGCCTACACAATTTTCAGACACCCTTGTGATGCAGTCCTGAAAAAGGTAAACTTAGTGTCCTGGTTACTAGTACCGGATTTGTTCCCTCTTTGTACAGGTTTTGGCTAGGATAGAGTTAAATTTCTTCAGAGTAGCTGGTATGAGGCTATGTTTCAAATTTGTGATCAAAACAGTGCTGATGATAGCAAATGTTTTAGGTTTCGCTGAGCAGGGCTTACACAGAATCAAGGCGTTTTCTCCTCCTCACCTCACCTCACCCCACCCCACCAGTGAGGAGGCTGGGGGTGGCACAGGGAGTTGGGAGAAGACATAGCTGGGACAGCTGACCTCAAAGAGATATCCCATAACATATGACATCATACTCATCAATAAAATCTGGGGGAAGAAGGAAAGGGAAACATTCACAGTGATGGTGTTTTATCTTCCCAAGTAGCCATTACTTGTGATGAAGCCCTGCTTTCCTGGAGATGTCTGAACATCTGCCTACTGATGGGAAGTAGCAAACGAATTCCTTATTTTGCTTTGCTTATGTGTACAGCTTTTGCTTTACCTATTAAACCATCTCTATCTCAGCCCATAAGTTTGCTCACTTTTACCCTTCTGATTCTCTCCCGCTTTGGACCAGGGAGAAGTGAGTGAGCAGCTGTGTGGGACTCAGTTGCCAGCTGAGGTTAAACCATTACACTCTTCAAGTTTAGAAATTCCTGCACTGAACTCCTTAGAGCAGACAAAGCCTTATTTCTCTCCATTAACTTTCCTGCTTTCCAAAATATTTATAACCAGCTCAATACTGCAATTCTTGCTGTCCTTTATTTAACCGTGGGGAGTTCAGGAGATCAGTCTCTTGTTGATTAGAATGACTGAATAAATACTCTGGTTTAAAGCAGGTGATTAATTCATATGGCACATTTCCTGTAGGAATTTATGTATGGGTCATAGCCTCAGCAAGTAAAGCCAAAGGAGTTACACCACCTCATGGCACCTGAAGATATCAGTCCACCTGAAACCACGTTCTAATTCACGAGTCTCTGATAAGTGGCTCTGAAGAGAGAAGGATAATTCTGATATAAGAAAAAGTAGTTTATGGCAACTTTTCTAGGCTTGATGTTGTGTGACACGCACAAGCAATGCTATTCTATTACCTTCTAGAATTTTTCTTCTACTAATTTCTTTGTAAATTAACCAAGAATCATTTAAAATGAAAGTTTTTCTCCCTTCAAGCTGTTAAAAAGTGATATGGGAATACAACAATGTTAGAATTTTCACACTGCTATGGACACTTCGAGTTTTCATTAAAAAGTTGATGTTCTCGGTGCCTCCAGCCAAAATTCTAAACAACATTAAAGCAGCACCATTCATGCCGCTATAGGAAAGACTGCTTCTGTATTTCCTACTCATTTCCAGGACTTTACTCAGTTGGTATAAATATTCATTTTGAGTTGAAACTTGGTATACAGTGCATTATGTTGCCCTTAGAATTATGATTTTTTGTATTGTGATAACAGCTTTTTTTTTCAGAAGCAAATACTATTCCAATATGGGACACTTTGGCTGTAAAAGCCTTGCCTGCTTCTGCATACGTTGTTCCCCAAAAAGAGAGCATGTACAGGATTTTGTGAAAACTGCCTTACTCTCCACAAATAGAGGAAAAATTTTGTACGTTAACTTCTTGTAAAAACTTACTGGGAGCATAATTCCACTCTCACAACTTCAGCTGTGTAAAAAATAAGCATGTAGCTGAATTTCTATGAGCAAGCTTCCTCTAGATCCAATGTTACTCTCTGGAGACACCTAGTCAATTATTGACTTTATCTTTCTAGAGTTTGCTTCTCTCACCCTCCAGACCCCCTTACTTTTGTTCCAGGACTGGCCATTAATTTGCTAGCTAGCAGTAACATTTGCTTCAGAGCTTAACTCTTTTCTGTTACTGTGAATCATTCAATCAGAAATTTGATTCAAGATTGGATTTTTATGATTCAAGGTTTCATTAGGCAGATCATCCTGCAAGTCACAAGCATAACTCGGTGTGATTGGCACCAGCTAGCAACCAGAAGCACACAGCCATCCACCAGCCCATGTCCAAAGAATCTGAGCTGAAACTGCCCTTGGTATATAGGCTAATAGTTACAATTTCCCTATTGTGCGATTGTAATTTGATTCTTAGCTAATTACTTACATTCTAGGCACATATACTGAGGAACCAATGAACAGCAATCTACTGCATTTAGTTCATGCTATATATATGTTCTGAAATGTTTTGATAGTTCTTAGTTTGCACATCTTGCAGTATTACCTTTGTAGACCTTTGTTAGTTACTTGATGGACTATGGGTTTGCTCATTTATCTCGTAACTGGATCAATCACCCTCTCAAGCTCCCATCTGTTTCACTTGCATGAATAATCAGATGTCTTTTTTTTTTTTTTTGGCCTGTAAAACACTGATTTAGTCTCACACCATGGACTATATAGGGAGACTAGAAGACTAATTTAGACTAGCTGCTTATTTTTTGTATTTCTAGAGTTGTGTGACTTTAATTCCAAACTCTTTCACGCTGTTTGCTCAGCATGAACATGCTCACTGAACAAAGTAAAAGTAGATGTGTCCTACACAGATGAGGGGTGTTAGTTGGTTTACCTTGCTTGTTCAGCAGACTTGGGGAGTCGCTGAGTGGGAGGGTCTTCTGAAGCTTGATCCTGGCGGGAAAGGGGTGCATAGATACAGCATTTACTAACTTAAGGATAAAGTCTTATTCTAAACCCTCTTCCCTCAATGTGCATATGTACAGTGTCTTGTAGATCTTAAGTGTTTTACAAAATATTTGAAAAGAAATTCTGGTTCTTTTCCTTAAAAATGCAGTGTAGTTAGTAGTGAGTTCTATTAAAAATAAATATTTTTCTAAGAAACTACAGTGCAAATAAACACAGTGTTGGGCAGGTTTACTTTTCCCTTATCTTTCAGAAAGTGCAAGATCATCCTCTCCCAAAGTACTGACAACCTCAGAGCTAGATCAGAGTGGCTTTATAAAGTAGTCTTCAGTTATGTTGGAACCTACCTAACCCTTTTTTTTTTTTTTTTTAGAAACATTCAGGAACAAAACAGGTTATGTTAATTTGAGTTTTGAAATATGTGGAAACAATGTATTCCTTTTTTTTTTTCTTTAAATAAAAGGAATCTTCTTTTTTTTTGCTTTTCTTCAGCAGTGACAACAGCCAAGTCAAATTTTGTCTTGCAGTTAAAAACAACACCTGAGGTTATAACAAAAAACAAAAAAAAAACAACTACAAAATGATTAGTTCATTTTATGGCTGGTTGAACAGAGAAGGTATGAACAGAGTCTTTATTTTCCTCTATGTCAGTAATGAAACACTAATGAAATTAATTCATGCTCTTCTAACAAAAACGTGTTTGGTATATGAATCTGCTTTTATTATTTTGGCAGAGAATTATGATTAGATTAACTTGATTTCTTCTTTTTTTTTGTGTGTGTGTATGTGGGTGTATATCTTTACCAGGTAAGTTATATCACAAAAGGCTTGCAGAGTAAAGAAGATGACACTGGTTAAAGAAATGACTGCTCTTGATTCTAAAGTACCCCATCATCTGGAGGCACTGTATTAAAGAGGAGGC
Source organism: Tetrax tetrax (assembly GCA_009806455.1). NCBI lineage: Eukaryota > Metazoa > Chordata > Aves > Otidiformes > Otididae > Tetrax > Tetrax tetrax. The sequence goes on along the minus strand of WHYT01017137.1, from coordinate 291,406 downwards.
AAAATCTATAATCAATCTTGCAACTTCCTTGTATAGTTTTCCTCATAACTTGGAGCAAATTAATTTTCAGATTCATTTAGTGGTGAGTTTCATTTAATCTCACTGTCTTGTCTGAAAATTAAGCATCCAGTCTAACCTATTCATCTGTGCTACCTCGCTCGTTAACAGAGATGGGTCAGTCCTACAGATTGCAATCTGGCCCATCCTAGAATGTGTAAGATAAACTTGCGCTGTATCATAACCCTTGGTCCTGTGCTTAGGCTGTGTCTATATTTAATTTGTTGTTCAAAATGTTATGTCTTTAAACTGTGATACTCTTCTGTGTATTAAAAAAAAACTTACCAGCTAAATGTAGAGTCAGTATAGCAAAGTTTTATTTTGGATCTGAATACCCTGCAAATGTGCGGGGATGGACAAGCCTAGAGACAGACTGTCTTGTTTGGGGGTCATTACAGAATTCTTCAGGGTTAGCTTTGATTCCCAGCTGCTGACATGGGGTTTCTAGTGTTCATCAAGACATTACTCCCACTTTACAAGCTGTCAAATATCTGCCCAGTCTGGGGAAATATCACACACACACAAATATATGTACCTTCTACAACTTCAGATGGCTGATTGTCAGTAGCAGCTGAAAATTAGTCTACCTGTGGCAATGTGAAAGGCAATGAAGTTTAAAACAGCTGACTGCTGAAGAATGTTGGCAATGTTAAACAGACACCTGTACATAAAAACCTGTGCAATGCCATACAATTTCATATACCTCTGCTTTTATACTCCCTACAAAATTAGCAAGTTGTCCTTTCTACTGACTTGCTATATATAAACCTGTATGTTGTATATATAATTACTGATATGGCTTTCTGAATTCAGTCTGCAGACTGTTAACTAAAACAGGGGCAGCAGCAGGTAGGGAGAGCAAAAGTGATGTCTTTCCTTTGAGCAAAAGTAGATATCTCCAGTCTTTATCTGAGCTAATTATTCCAGGTTCTCTTTGTAGGCAGTGAAGACAGATTGCCTATTTTATTGTTCAATTCATCTAATCCTGAAGGAGCCATAAAAAAAACCTATCATATGAATCTCATCCTGAATGTAACTGTCTCTCTGCTGACTGCAAAGAGAGCTTAGGGCAATGAGCTCAGATGTAGATGTCTACATTGAATTTGTCTACTCTGGGTGAGATATAAACATTTGCACTTGTACAGGCAAGCTTGGCAAGTCAGAGTGAAGGCCTCATATCTCCAAGGACTCCATAGGAACCCTGGATGACTAGCTTCAGGCTGTGATTATATGCTATGAAGGCTTTTGTATCAGTATCACATTAAGCTACACCTGTTCATACCACTTCATAATCCCACAACTAGGCCAAGACACACTTTCTTGCTCAAGGGACTATGCTTTGACCTAAACAGCAAACTCTTTTGGTTTATGCAAGCAACAATAACATTGGGTTTTTTTGGTTATATCAATTTGACTGCACAACCCCATGAATGGCTGTTATAGTTCATGAATGGCTGTTATAGTTCAGACAAGAGGTGAGTGTCCTGTGGTACGGAAAGGACATGAGAGAGGTTGTAAAACTAGTAAGCTGTTATTGCCATCAAAGCTTTGTAGCGTTGAAGTTACAGTTTAGAGACTTACTTCTTAAGAGAGCTCTTAGGAGACTCAAGCTCTCTTCCCTTAGTAGCTTAATGGTGCATTTCACCTTAGCATTGTATGTTTTTCAGATGATCTTTGAAGTTACATCTGTAACAGTCTGTTATATTTTAGGTTTTTCTAGGCGTTCACGTTTGTTTTTAAGATGCATGCTCAAAAAGGTTCAGATTTTTAAACAGCAAATGTCATTTTGATGGAAATGCATGCATTTGCTATTCATTGTGAGGTGCTGCCTACTGTGACCATAAAGCTAAACTTCATTGCCTTGATAAATACTTCACCTCTTGGCTACTCAGCAGGAGAATGTTCTACAGTCCGTAAACTAGTAAGCTGTGGGCTAAACACCTTTGTAAATGGTCATTTGTCTTTTGGTTTTAATTTCTACATAAAATTATCCATCACTTTTTCAAGGAAAAATAAGCATGAAGATGCCTGTCTAGCTGATCTTGCCTACCCTTTGGGCCAGCAAAGGAACAGCTTTGTAGTTCTATGGTAATGATTGATTTGAGCTGTGTCACTTTTGTTCCGATGTGCTTTATAAGCATCAGCTTGTGTAATCCAGGAAAGAACTTGTCTTCATGGAGCATGTACTCTGCCAGAATAAATATCAAAAAGTAGACTCCATTTCCTCTTAATGGAATTTCCATGATTCTAACTGATGTCTTTTTAATACAAATGCACAGCACAGTATTCACATTAGAAATACTGTGGGGCTTCTCTATTTCTGAGTTAACTAACAGAAAGGTTTGACAGTGAATGCAGTGTAAGTTTTTCTTCTTCAGATGTTCATTGTGTCACTTAATAATAACGCTACATCACAAAGAAGGATGTAAAACATGTAAGCAAAAAGTAGGTAAAGAATACATATTTGTATGTGCTTGGTATTATTTTATAGCCTAGGAGGCAAATTCTTGGCTGGAGTAAACTGAAGTAGCTCTTTGAAGTGAACACACTTATGCAGTGTACACTGACAGTCAGGCTCTGCGGCAGACGGGGAAGCACAGCGCACCATGGCAGGATGATTTGGTGCCAAGCAGCTTTTTCATTTCACTTCCTCACAGAACCTTCCTGCACTTCTGCAGGCTGTAAATAACCTTCCAGTCCCTTTCTCCAGCTACCCAGAAATGCGACCTAAATCCTGGACAAAAATCCATATTACAGAGGAAACATTTAAACAAGACAGGAGGTGTGAGTTACAAATATGAACGCAATGGCTGTTGGCAAGTGCAGCTCTCGTTAGCACTGCCCTAGGAAGTAAGGGAAATATATAGGGTAAAGAAAACTTCTTTCTACCCATTGTACCTTCTGCCCTTAAGAAGCAGACACAAATAAGGGTGAGCTTTTGCTGTGTCCAATGATGAATACAGATTTTTCATGCACAGAGGTGCCTGTGCCAGCCATTGAATGCCAGCGGCCAAGGGATTTCCTTGGACAGGTTTAAATCCTGAACACCGATGTCAGTGCTCCCGAGGAATGTCTGCTTTCTTCCGCTCAGAATGACTATTTGGGATGAAGGCAATGTAGATATCCAAAAGGGATGGTACAAGTCCTGGCCCTGCTTTCTAGCTTTTTAGTCGTGTAACCTACACAACTTACCTATGAGCATCTTCACAAGATATTGTTCATGAGGGAAACCCATCAGACAGTTCTGCACCCCTTTCTCTCTTTTGCTCTGTGAGCAGTAATTTGCTGAGAAAGCAGCTCAAGCTCCAAAGATCTGCTGGGGGCACAAGGCTTCTGCCTCTGGTTGCCTACCTACTTCTCAACCTTCTGGCTCTTTCTTGACAGAGAAAACTCCTGGGTTTTGAGCTATCTGTGCATAAGTAAGTGCAAAGTTAACATCCCATATGATCAGGACATCCTATGTGCGGTAGACAGTCAGGAGTTCAAATGTAAGCACCCTTTGGGATCAGAAAGAAATAATTTGGGGAAGGGAAGTAGGGCGAGAATTATTAATTTTTTTAGTGTGTGATTTGAAAAAATACCTACTCCTAGTTCTAATGGTTGTTATTGACAAAGAAAGCAGCAGTGAAAGGAGGGTTAAAGTTTGATCAGATCTGTTTCACAATCTGCTATTGCACGCCTTGCTAATTTTAATGTAGTAAACATAACAATATGCCACATCTAATCCAAAATAATAAAAAGAGGCATCTATGTTGTGTCTGTCTATAACTGGTGGGCTTGCCTCTCTCACAAGAAATTGGCTAGCTTCCGTGATCCAGAATTTGTCATGATCAAAGCACATTTTGCTAAGAATGCAGAGGACAATTTTGCTTAAAAATCAGCTGCCGAAACAAACATCTAAGCATTCTTTTATTTCTCGTATGGCAGCATTAAAATAATTGGCAGCACTGCAGCAAGCGTCACAGTAAAATGTATTTGTGCTTCATGCCACAACAGAATCATTTTAGTAGGGGCTAGCACAACCTGAATGCCAATAAGGTACTGAGAGCTGTGAAACATAACCACCACACCGTATTTGATGTTTAGGATTTACTCAACTTACTACAAAATCAATAATAGGATCGTTTGTAACAAAATCTATTTGCTGAGAAGGAATGTCAGTGCATATATTCATCACAGGAACGAGATGCAGATAGTACAGTGCCAAAGCCAAGGATACAAATGCAGGTCTTTTACGGTACACTGGCTAATAGCTGACAGTTCCAGAAGTCTTGGAGACTAGACGGATTTTAATGGGATCAAGCGAGTGGGAAGACATTACAAAGTGTAAATATCCACAAAACTGTTGAATTATTTTTGAACTTATGTTTCCCAGAACTAGCTGTCTTCTCAATGTTTCTTGGTTTCACTTGTGAATATTGTGTTCTGGCTAAGTGAAGCAATTGATAGTAAAATCCTCAGTTTTCCTCCCAAAATCTGTTCTGACTCATGGCAGAAATTGAGTTTTGTATCCTTTTTATTAGTTCATTAAATTTGTCATTTTTACTTTTCTTTCTCTGCCTTAATTATGGCTCTGCTCATAGTCTCTCCACATTAGAACGTAAAGCCAAAAGTATCAGTGTTCAAAATACAACTGTAGTTTCCAAGGGAAGGGTGATACAGCTATGTCACACAAATCACTGTTTTTGAAAGAACTAGCACTGTTTTTGAAAGAAATAAAGGTGCTGCCTTTTCAAGCTGTGTATCCCAAAATGGAAGTACCTCAATTTTGCAAGTACTACTCACAAGCCTTGGTCTTCAATCATCTTCTGTAAGGGACTGATCTTGTTTGTCTTTCCCTTGTAGCAAGATTTACCTAAAATTAAACATGGTTTGGGGGTTTTTTTTTGGGTTTTTTTTTTTTTTAATCAGAATTATTTTTCTATTTCCTTTGAATGTCCATTCTGTTTCTAAGCATGTTCAGTGAAAGTGTATGTCTAGAAATGTCTAGACAAAGTGGTTGTAAAAACATCCTTTATTCTACCTGACAGCATCATCATTCTTGTAGGAAACAGTGTCCTCTGACTCTTCTGGCTCGGTTTTTGTATGCGTAAGCAATTCCAATGATATGAATCAAACAATGTCACACACTGCTTCAAAGTAAGGACTGGGTTGCCTTCCTCTAGCATCAGCTTGTGGCTCTGCATGTGTGAAATAGGGAAGAGTACTGTCCCCTTTGCTTTGGTTTACTGTTCAAGGGTATATTTTGTTCATAGAGATTCTGTCAGCTCCACCAATCTAAAATCGCACCATTTTCTGTATTCTGATCTCTGTATCTAGCTTTGAACTAGGTATCACCTAATCTATATGTATGACAGCTGCAATTGATTCAGACCATCTTTTGTTCATCTTCTGCGTTTTTTTTTTGACGCTGCTTGGCTGTGCATTCAGTGGGAATCAGTAAACACAGACCAAATTGAAGCTTGTAATAGGAGATTTGGATATTGCATCTACCTTTGACTGTTTTGTTTCTGTGTGGAGCCAGAATCTGGCAGTTCTGAAGAGCTGCTCATAAATATTTCTGAAGCTCTTCAGTAGTTCTGAAGAACTACTCATAACAGTGTTGATTTTAGAGGCCTTTGTAGGTGGTCTGAATATGGCTCAAAAATAATAAAACCTCCCACCAGGACCTAAAAAATGACAGAGGATGAAGTTTACCACAGATGAAAAATTCAATGTCTTTTAAAAATCTGAAACTGTCAGTCTTGGCTCAGGATCAACACTAACATTCAGGACTTACAATATAGTGTTGGGATTATACAGAAGAAAACAATTCAATGTATTTAGGATTAGCAGAAAGTACTACAGATTCAGAATCTGATGGAAAGATAGCAGGAAGGGAAGTGATTGGTCCTAAGTTGCTCTGCTTTCTTAGGGAGAATTGAAATGGATGGTTTGATTGCTGCAGTTGGAGAAACAGTTTTGGAGGATGCTGCTGGAGGGACGATAGCAGGGCAGTGAAAGAGTAGGATACCAGTGGATTAAGTACCCAATTAAACTCAATCACATATCTTGAAACAACCACTGCAACTGCAGCACCTGGTATCTGCCATTATCTTTGTAAGTTAGTTGGCACAAAAGGACAAAAATTTTTACAATGAATGCCTACTGCTGTGAATCATAGTGCTATCAAAATGTTCTTCAGCAATGAAAACTCAAGAGTGTTTTCACATCACAAATAAGGATGAAGTCTCTAACATCTCTTTTATATAGCACAGCCCACATCTGTCTGACAAGAGTGACTCAAACCTATGAAAATAAAACAGCAGCTAAGTTGTTCTTAATGCCTAAGGTGTAAGTGGAAACAGTCAATTCAAAAGATAAAAATGAATGAAGCAAATCATTCTAAATGAATGACTGAATAATGACAATTCTGTCAGCACAAATGAAAGTAAGAATTTAAATGTTGCTGTTATGAGAAAGGATTAGAGGTTTTTAAACATGAGGGTTTTTTTCTGTTCCTTCACAGCGTCTGATACCAAATAAATGAATCTCTGTGTAATGAGCCAAATCTGCCACAGATTTTAGTGAGTGACTCTAATATGGTGGCAGATGGTGCAAATCAGTGCAAAATTTGGCAGTAGGTGTTAACTGGAATCTGTGATGTTTTCAGGGATGCAATCCATTACTTCCATCTGAAATCACAAAGCTTTTCTTTTGCTTGGATGAAAGCATGAGCTTAATTTAGCCTCTCAGACTATTCCTTGCATTTAAGTTGTCGTTAGTCTTCATTCTCATTTAGAAGAAAGGGTACACTAAGAAGTCAAAAGATAGAAACTAGTGACATCCTGCATTAAAACAGATGTTGGGCAATTCAGAGAAAAATCTTTGACAAAAAGCTGACTGCTCCTGCATAATAAGACAGTTTTTTTTTTTCCGATCTTCACTTTTAGGATAACTTGAGAGGAGAGTTTGGCAGAAAGGCCCCAGTCAGCTTGAAGAAGCTCTCTCTGATTGTTCAGCACATGTTGGAGGAATGAAGTCCAGAAAATAGGTCTCTGACTAAGCACAGCTAAATACTGCTCAGCACTATGGAGAGAAAGGTCAAGGACAACGTACCATACTTACAGTTTTTTCTTTTTTCTTCCTTTATTCTTTTGATCTATCTTTAGGAACAATTTATCACTTTTGCAAATCATCTTGTGATTTTATGTACTGGTTTTATGTACTGATTAAGACTTCTCAAAGAAATATTTTTCGTAAGTATTGCACTCCTCTTTTTCCCTGTTCCTTCATTCTTGTCTTCTGCATTTGTGATGTTTTGTCTGGGGCACTTTGTAGCTACCAGATACTAATATAATTCCTATGTTTTAAGTGCAGATTCTGAAATTAATTGGACTTATGAAAGAATAGGGACAGCTCCTGAAATATCTCTCCTCCCATCTGTTCTTTACTATGCATAAAGGTAAGGAAGTATATGCATGACTGATGTACTAAGGTGAGGGCTTCTGTGAAAGATTTGCTATTGTTTCAAGTAATTACATTCAACTTTACTTGGAATAGCTTAGTGAAAATGCAGAATTTCTTATTATACATTTATTAACATTTGTTAATATGACAAGCACTGGTTCAAACCAAAAATCTCTAGACTAAGTCAAGGCACAAAAAAAAAGATTTGCTTTTTTATTCTTTCCTGGAGCTGTGGAACTAAGTTTATGATTATGTTAAAATGTTTAGAAAGTAAGCTTTAATTCGGTAGACAAGGCCAAGAATCTTCATGCATTGAATTTCCAAAACAAAGAAAACAAACTACCAGGTAATATCAATATATTTGAAGGACAAAAAACCTGCATTGTTTAAAAATGATTAGTGGTAACTGAGTGATGAAGGAAGTATGAGGGCAAAACCAGAGAGGTAGTTTGATAACAGACAGTATTTTGCTGTTTGTTGGATCTGGGCCATGCTTCAGTCAGGACAATACAGCATGGGCAACTGACGGATTTAGTCAATGAATAGCTCTGGCTACATTCCCTTGGCTGAGAGCACTGGGGAATGTTTCTGATCTCTTATGTTATTATTGATAAAATCTCCTTCAAATGACCGTATCCTGTGAAAAATAACACTTATCCTGAAAATGAGTTGTGGTGAAAGATTACCAGTGATAGACTCCAGCCAAACTAATTTAATGCCTACAGCTTATGTGTTTGGGCTGAAATGTTTTAAGGTAGGAAAGAATCTAGATAACTTGAGTTTTTAGTCAAGACAGTAAGATTCTCCTTCTGCCATCAGTCTAAAGTCAGTGAGCAGTGAAGGTGACCGACTGCCTCAGTCCCTCCTGGATGCCTCAGGGGAGGAGCTGTGCTGGTAGCAAACTAGGGGCAAAAGCGTTGTGGGATGTCAGTGGTCCTGCTGGTCCAGCTGTGGTCATTGCTGGATGCCAGAGGTTCAAGAGTTTCAGGAGCTGCTCTAAATTATGCTGAGAGTTGAATTGTCCCTAACTCTATGGACTAGGGGGAGGGAGTACAGCCCCAAGTTGTTATTACAGTCTTTGAGCTTGATATTTTTGACATATTACACCATTGCTTTCAGAAAGGATTGATTACCTTACTGTTCCAGTCTAATTTTTGCAGACCTTTTCCAGTTGTTGTATCTTGTAAACTGGTTTATAAAAGGAAGTGGGAGACAGGAAAAAAAATGGTTTCATTTAGGCTTTTTAATGTTCCTGATGCCAATTCAGAGTCAGTAAAAAAGGTTGAGGCTTCAAAGTCACCACCGCAATGAGTAGCAAGTTCTTCTCTTTCTTCTTTTGTTCTTTTTTAAGTAAGAGAAAGAGACAGAGCGAGCCATTATATGTGTATGCATCGCACCTTCTATGGGTCTGACCACCTCTATTTATGGAGATCATTCCTCATGTCCAGTTTTCTCGGAAGTCTTACCTGCCCTATCTATCATCAGAGGTATTTCTTCTTGACAAATACACTTCAGGGGATGAATCAAACATTATTGAGCTGTCACTGCTTACAGGTAGCTCAGGAGACTAATCTCCCAGATTAGTTCTTCTCTTGCCTTTGGATATTTTAATAGATTCTCGTAGTAGGATTTAATGTGGGTTACTAGTTAGAAAAACTGCAAATTGGACCTGCACTTCTCTGAACAAATCAGTCAATTTTGCCAGCTGCCTTCCATTGGGCAGCTTATAATACCTAATTATTAAGCTGGGAATAGAAAACTGACTTCCCTAAGAGTGGCAGATACATTCTCATGTAGGCACCATAGAGAATACGAAAGGTAGGGGAGCAAGATGGGGAGTTTCTGTTACGCTTTTGATTCAGACCTATAGTACCAAAGCTGTGTGTTTGAATTTCCATATAGAACAGATGGGCATCGACACTCTGAGGTCTGGGGATTTGATTCCAGCCTGGCGGGGACTGTGCTTGCCAGGGCCTTTGGTAGAAGGCATGAAATGGATTATTCACTGTAATTTTGCTGTGAGTTCTTATCATTGCCTTTTCCTTTGTTCAGCCCTGGGCACCCATGTCCCTCCGCAGCAGCTGAATCACGTGCATGCTTGACAGACATATGGTGGGTGAAGATTTTTTCTCAGTGAATCCAGTGAAATGTTGAATGTTTGTAAAACTTCTGTCAGAAAGAGCAAAAGCTCCTTATTAATGAGGATGTAGTCAGACATTATGTTTCATCTCCCATGTTACCTCTCACGATACCCTGGCTTCAAGTATCCGATGCAAAAGCTACTTCTACTGTGCTTACTCACTTACTCACTTTCCCTGGATGCCTCCCAAAAATGAAACCAACAAATGGCTTATCCTTCCCTCTCACAAAAAACTTTCATAGATCTAGTCTCCTCCTTCAAGGTTGAAACTCCAGAGGCTGAGATCCCCTGCAGAGGACTGCGTATGAGCTGTCTCATACTGCCAGGCTTAGCCCTCACTGCAGGAGTTAGTGGCTACTGTCGGGTTTTTTTTAGCACAGATACAACTGAGTCCCCTCATTTTCAGCAAATTCAGGTCACAATCTGAAGCTGAGGGCCACTGCCATCTCCCTGCTCCTGTAATTTTGAGGAACAAAACCACCTGAAGCTTTCTGAATTGTGGAATGACCCCTTCACACGTACCACTATCTAAAACATGAGGATTTTATATGCTGATTGCTAGGGAATTAATCTTTTACATCTCTCTAAGTCTCTTTCTGCAGCTGAGAAGACTTTCATGGAAGAGAAGACCTTTTGCTTAGGAATTTCAGTCCATAGCACAGTTTGAAGTTAAGGCTTTGGAAACAGTAGTAGTTATTCCTTCTGAACCTGCATGCTAAATTTCTGTACGATACTTGACTGCAGCACACCGTAGAAGCATATCCATGACAAACACCTTATAGAAGAGGCTGATCATCTTCATAAGAAACTATACAATTTCTATTCTACCCAAGATTAGAAATTTATCTATAAACCCCCCTGACAGAACAGAAATTTGCAGATAACATAACATGCTTTAAAGGTGTTTATTTATAAAAGTACACATAAATGAACTTTGTATATATATGTGTAATCCTTATATGCAAATATGTATATATGTTGTTTTGCAGAGTAGGACTCTTTTTTTGTTAAAATCTTCTCAGAACTAAATAAAATAAGCTAGTTCCTGGAAGTTAAAAAAAACCTAACAAACAAACAACCCCCCCCCAAAGCACTTCTGCTGTAGTTATTTGTGAAGCATTTAAGGTGCAGATGGCTGGGGGACCAGTGAGTCCAAGGAGAAGGTGATACAACTTGCGTTGTACAGCTGAGGTCCTTTTGGCAATGGCTTGAACTACCCATAGCCTCAGCCAAGGGCGACGTTTATATCCCACAATGATTTTTGCATTATCACGGCATGCTCTCGCTCTTAATAGTTCACAGCTAGATGCAATTTGGTTGCACTGCTCTGTAAAATCAGGGGTCTCCCTTTCCATGTTTTGCTGACCGTGGTTTCAAGCAACGTTTCCAACCAGAAAGCCTAAAAAGTTATCTGATTTCTCTCAGCCTCTGGCCTTCGTGCCTGTGCTCTCAGGAAGCCCGTTTAGCAGTTCCCACCCAGCTTTCACGTTTCACTACGTGCGCTCTTTACCTGTGGCTCGTGTAGTAACTCCAGCACCTGATTTGCACCTTTGTGACAGCAATTGCTGTGCCCTGTGCAATAGCAGTTTGCGACAGGTAACACTAGAGTATATGTCACCTTGTGTGTTTTTATAAAAGCACCCGATCTGTACTTAAATAAAAGAAAAATGTTTCTGGCCTGTTTTTTTTTCTGTGTAGAGCTGATACAACTGCTGTTTGATGCTTGATTAACTGTTGTTTGACCATTGAGCAACCATGGAAAAAAACATCAGTGTTCTCCTAACGCAGTTACACCAGTGGTATGAACTGTAAATAGACAACAGAACAGGTGTTGGAAGGTCATCATAGAACTAGAAATTATGTATCTTTAGATTTAACATGTTGGTTTGGTTCCCAAGCAGCTGATTCCCCCTTGATTATTAAACAAGAAAAGAGCAATTGTTTGGACCAGCTTTTTGTTCCATGTTCATGCAGTGTGTAGCACAACAGCATGCTGGTCCTTCAAAAAGCAATGATTGATCATAACTGTAGCTCCATGCCTGTAATAGGTTTAAGCAGTAATTACTGCATCAATGCCAAAAGATTTACAAAGGTCAAAATCAAAACGAAGAGAAGACCCCTGTTGCTGTCCCTGCCACCAGGAGAGTAATTGTTATCAGTAGCTCCAATAATGGCAAAACTGCTGAGCTTGTGTTTTTGGCCCTGCCCTAAAAACTTGATTATCTTTCATTGGTATGAATGCCTCACTGGCAGGTTCTGCATGCTGATGACAGTCATTTTTCTTCCCACTTGATGTTGACCATTGTGGCTGTCCTTGTGAAAAAAAAAAAAAAGGCAAGCACAATCTCATTAGAGTTTCAGCAATGCTCTTGCTGAACAACTAAAGAGTCTCAAAGCGAGATGCCCCCTCTGGTATTCCAGCAGTGGTGGATAGCAGAGAGTGGTACAATGGGAGAACAATTACTGTCAGTTGGACCACACTGCCACCCTGAAAAGGCAGAGAGACCATGTTGGTTTGGAGAGAAGGAGGCCTGAAGACATTTTGCAAGCAGGGAAGTGATTGTCAAGGATGCTGGCAGTGGTACTATGCTTCTCAGTTCAGACTTGGACTCTTCCACAGATGCATCCAGCACTGGCTGGTCAGCAATGAAGTGGCCATGACACAGGGAATGGGTTAGAGGCTGCTGGTGATAAGGAAAATGCTGATATTTACTCCTGCCTTCCTTCATGTTTGTGGCTTGCCATGCAGCCCTGTTGCCCTCGAGCCCCCATGAACTTCATCATCTCTCTTCTTGACAGCACATCTGTTTTGTATGGGAGGGAATATGTCCTTTCTCATCCCCATTGACTTTGGCGTATGTAGGAAAGAGGATCTTAGAATGCACCTGGAATGGGCTTGATTCTTCTCACTTTCATAGGTGTAAAAATAATACAGCTTTGTTTCCAGAAAGCCACTCCTGCCTTCTGTTGGTGAGGCTGGAGAATCAAGCCAATCTGATTAACTATGTACTAATTTGTCAATTTTGGTTAAAATACTACCTCTTAGCTATGGATTTTAAACTAGATACAAATGAATTAATGCATGAGCAGTAAATTCTGCTGAGACTGCTTCAGTCTAACCAAGGGGTTTATCTCCTAAAAAAACCCCTGCAAATATTTTTGTTTGTCCAAGATTTCAAGAGACTGCAGAAAGGCATCTCCCCACCCCCACTTCAGGCACAGAAGACCTGTAGGCCAGCTCAGATTGTGGGGGAGACCTGCAGGCACTGTAAGATCAAGGAAGGATTCCTCTCATGAGAAACATATTTCAAAAAGCTCTTGATTCCTGCTAATTAAATCTGAAGTTATTCCCTGACCTACTGGGTTTTTCAGACTTTTTCCTGAAAGTCAACAGAATTAGAGATGGGTTGCTGCTCACTGGAACACGATGGTGTTTGCACCCCCAAGGTAAAGCCATGTTCATCTGAATGCACTTCTAACTCACTGGGTTTATTAGACAAGTTGTCCTAGTGTAACTAAAGCAATTGAGTTACACACTGCATATCCTTGAACACTCAAACCAGTTTAAATGATGTTTACATTGACTGACTTCAAAGGGTTAGTTTCAGCTCACTGGATAAAAGCAAAGTTTAACTAGTGTAAGTAGCTTTATTAGATGTTCACATTCTTGTAACTAGGTCAAAATTGCATTGACTTAGTTACTCTGCTGTGGTGTTTCAGGCTAGGAAAGCCTCCCTAATCCCTAGGATTCACCACCACCGAAGTCTGAAGGCTTTAAATCACACCAGACAGTGCTTTACTAAGTGATAAGAACTGAACGCAAACTGAATCTTCTTCCTTATAATAATATTATAAGGAACATCTAGTTCTACTTCTAGTCATGTAATCTGTTTATAACTCTTCCTCATATTGTATATGTAGTCTGTCAAAAGTGATACTTTTCAACCTTTGTCTATTTGCAGATTTTTAATGCTTTTCCAAATGTAGGTACATGAAGCTCATCATTCTAGGGAAAATAATCTTCTCCATTACTTTTATGGATCTTCCTGTTAGTAGGACTGAGATCTTCTTTGGTATTTGATATTTTTTACACTCTTCTACTTCTCTCCATACATCCATATATAGTATGGTATAATAATAAGTGTAAATTACGATATCATCAAAGCATATTACGGTGCTACACTCCTCTCTGCACCATGTCCTGTACTTGCTGCTGCTCTTTGCTCCTCCACCCTCTCACCCATATCCATCTCTTCTTCAGGGACAGTCTTCCTCTTTCCCTGCTTCCACTGCACTGGAGCAAAACAGATCAGTTGGACTTACTGAGTCAGTATGCAGCCCTGTGTTCCAGGCAGGAAAATGGGTCAGAAATAGGGTGCCAGGGGGAGGTGATGCTTCAAGGAGTGTGCAAAACAGAAAGCAACAAAGCTGCACCAACACTGTGTTGTACTTCTTCAGATTACATGATGGGAAAAATTCACTGCTTATTAGAAGCAGTGATTTAGTGAACAGTGAAATAATCCTATGTCCCTAGACATGCTTCTGGGCCCTTGTCTAACATGCAGTGATATTATAATAGTTTGCTGTTACAGTTATCATGATACATGTGGTATCTTCTTTCATAATCAGCATTTTTTTCAGCATTTTTTTTTTCAGAAAAATGGTAAACGTACAAAACAGAAGCTTAAATTATCTATTATTCTGAATCTTTTGTTTTTTTCCACTGAAATAGGTAAACAACAATGTATTTCTTTTCCTGCTAGATCTGGAATGAAACCTGACCTCTTTGAGTAAAGTTGAGTTACTCTTATCTTTCATAACACCACTTACAAAAGAGAGATTTATCTCACCTGCCTTCAACCACATGAAAATTAGATGTTTATTCTAAACTAATACTTCAGACTGTCTAAATAATCAGTGGAACTAGTTAGGTACCTCCAGAAGGTTGGTCATCTCCCTTTACAATATAAATTTAAGATAAATAGGATGCACAACTGTAGAAATGGATGCACGTGACACACCAACAGTTGTTAGCACATAGTTGAATGTTTACACTACGAATGTGTAACATCAGAAGAGGGAAATCCACCTCACATTTCCAAAAGCCCTCCTTAATCAATCATTACTCGATTCACTCAGATTGTGATTTCAGAACATGTGCAGCCTCATGGATTTGTTCGAGTGGCACCAGACAGTATCAACATCATAAAACAAACCTAAGTCAACAACTAAAACTTTTATTTTGTTTATAAATCAGCTCAAGTTCGGAACTGACTTCAATTTAACTACATAAAGCATGCAAAAAACCAGATTTTCTGTTTATCACATTCAAGTGGTTCTACAGTATAGCCAGAACAGAGCATAATTTCAAACCTATTGACAGAGAAAACATCAACTTTATACAATTATTTATCAGAAGAAGTTAATCCTTACACTTAATAGCTGCTGAGCTCTGCTTTGCTTGTCTGTGCAATGTTTTGTAATAGTAGAGTATTCCTGTTTGCCATTTCTGCATTGATTTCATGCTTTATTTTATCTTTTTACTGATCTCTTGAGTTGCTTGATTTTTTAAATTTCATTTTCCATTATTTGAATTTTTTTTACAAGCCCTGAAACGCACCTTTTGTTAATGAAACACATCTTACATTATGTACATATCTTCCCTTCTTCAACTAGAGAAACAAGTGGGAGATAAATGAATCCGTTTCAAGACACTGTTTGGCATGCATCTACTAGTGTTAGAAGATACTAATTTAAAATTTGCCTGAACTAGGGAGATATACCAGAACAGATCAGTGAAAGCTTTTTTTTCTTATACTCTTTACCCTTATCTTTAGTTTTGATTTACCTTGCAGACATGGTATGGCAGTAAATAGCCCTTTAAACTATGTGGATTATTTTTGTCTCATTTATTTAATTTATTTCAGGAGTTTCCACTTATTCCATGGTTTTCAGTGAGTCCTACGGACCAACTCACCTTTGTTTTATCTGATTCTTAAAGTCTTTCTCTGCCTTTCCCTGGGTTATTGTAAAGCATAAGGAATGATCATCTCTCTGAACCAAAAGACTCCCAAGCAAAACCCAGTGCTATGCTTAATAAGTTCGTTTTGCTTCCAAAATTTGTAATTATTATATGGTGGTATTATTATTATTATTATTATTATTATTATTATTATTATTATTATTATTATTATTTGTTACTATTTTAAAAAGCAGTATCCTTTCACCAAAACAGGTTACATACTTTCATATTAAATACAAAAGCAAATACTTTTCTTCTTAAAGGGAAATCTAATTTACCTGTGATATAGGTATAAGCTGATGTACAAGATCAGATGGGTGGCAAATAACACATTACTGAGTTCTGCTATTTCATAATGTGTCTTTAATTACTGATTTATTTGAAATAGCTCATAATGTCCTTCACAATAGTGAACTACAACTGCAAAGAGATCCCAACAACATAGCTAATAAAAAAATGTAAAAAACCTTCATTTCTGGGTTCATGCCCAGTTTTTTGACAGCTATATTCATCAAGTAAAGGTTGAGAGGTAGGAAACAGCTTTAAGAAATAATGAGATATAGGAATAAGATATTCATCTTATCACAGTTCAGTTAGAGGAAGCTGGGTGTAAGCCAGGATTTGAAATTGGAGATGCAGAAATTAATGGCAGAGAGTGATAAGGGTTATAAATCACATGCATTTACATGCCATCAGTCTTGTCATACAGGAGGATTCTACCATGATTGACAAGAGAGAAAGTATTAATTTGTAAAGATCAAGATTCTGGAGTTAATAGAATTTGATCATCTGACTCACCAAAGGTACAGAATTGAAATACTTAAATAACACGACTGAAGCATAATCATACAGAAAATGGATTTGAAGAAACCTCGAAACCCTGACTTTTCCTCTCCTCTTCCACTGTAAATATTTATTATTCTTGGGTATGCCCTCAGCCCATTCATCAGACAGTCTCGTATGCTTCCTGGACAGGAAGGTTGCCTTTACGTCTTTCACATGTTTTATATCCGTTATGTGTTTCTGCCTGTTTTGGTGAAACATCATAAGTTCTCTTTCTTTCTAATTTCCCTGGGTACACTAAAGGGAAGTTCTTCTCGCTGTGACTGCTCTTATCATGTACTTGAAAGTGGATTTTGGGCAGAGGCTAAGGTACTGTGAAGGATTAGTTGAAGTGGGGGTTTACGAGATCTTTTACTTCACTGCTCTTTTTATTCCTGTAATGGGAGCAGTGATCCAAAGAACTGGGTGTGATCCCTAGCAGGGAACTTGCAGCAAGCTCTAGTTCATTTTTGCCACAGGTTTTCAAAGAAAATGGACCATGATGTTATCTAGCCCATGATGTTTTTTTACATTCCTCTATTTCTTCTGTAATCACATTCTAGTCAATATTATGGTCTACAGTTGGGAAACCTTTGATTGCTCTCTGCATATCCAAATCTTGTTGCTTCTTTCACATATTATTCATTTAATTAACTGTTTTCTGAACACAGGAACAAGCATAAAAATAAGCAGAAAGAAAGCGAGCAGGTGCTGAAAGTAAAAGTTTGTAAGAGGAGTTCAGTGCTCAATCTGTAGATTTTTTTAAAAGCAATGGCCAGTTTAATTTTGTATTCATTATCACATGAAAGTTATAAACATGTTAAGATATTGCATAGCACTGTGGACTTGTTTGACATCTAAAAATTTTTGTGGTGTTTTCTCAGATCTTTATCTGCGTGTCCCATCTAATCATGTCCACATTCATGTATGCCATGTACACTCTGCAAATGCCACCTCTAAACCTGTTCTTGAAACATGGTTTTGAAATGAACATTTCAAATCCCTATTTTGAAAAGAACCTCTCTGCAATGGACCAGAAAAATTAGGTGTGCTTGGCTTTGTGCTACATGCTGTGCTCCATCATTCCATGGTGAACAGAAATCTGTACTGAGATAGGGACATTTAGACTTAAGAATGCAGAAGGCTTAAAGAAAATTCATATCAGTTTTTGTACCCCTATATTTGTGGTTCCTTATCTTTCCACTGCTTATTGGCATAATTAATATTTAACAAATATTTAGCACTTATACTGTTACTGTATCATCAGCAAAATAGCTCAGCTAATTATAGAAGAAACCAGGCAAGAAATTAGGAGCTCAAATCCTTCTTCTGCCCCTGACATCTTATGTGCATTTTGACATCTTGGTTTTTTTCTGTGCTTCTATTTCTCTATTTGAAAAGTAAAGCTACCACATACTACAGAGTGATTGCAAGAATAATAGTATGAAGTATGTCAAAATATAAGACACATGCACAAAAGCCTTTACCAAATCAGGTCCTCAATAGTCAGAAGAGATAAAGGCTGAGGAAAAGGTAAGTGATAAGCAAGTTCAGTTTTGACCTTTTTTTCTTTCCGGACAAAATTCCAGAAGGTTTAGGCATGCAAAGGCTGCAGTAATGAAGACACTAGGAATACTGAAGAGTGACAGAGTCACTGCTTCTATTGCTGTGAGTGTAGGACAGGGCATGGTGATAAAACAAAGTTTTTAGCATCAAGTTTGAAAGTAGCAGCAGTTTACACAATTAAGCTGGTGACTCAGTGAATTGCATCTTCTAAAATTTCCCCAGCTTTGACACATCATGGGGTGACTTTATGTCCTACTGTTTTCACATCCTTGTTGATTTCTTGAATTAGCAAAGCATCTGTTACAGCAATGAAATCAGATATCTGTTTTAGTACGGTTGTTTTCAACACTGCAGTGTGTTCTGATTATTCTTTTATTGAAAAAAAAAGAGAAAGTATTCAATTCTATTACTTTTTCTTTTGTTTCAAAGGAAAATTATTTGTTCCATTCTACTCTTTTCCCTACAGTTCAATTAGATTTACCTACCAGTAGCTTCTATCAAAGCTTCTCTTTATCTGATTTGGTGTCTTTTATATGAAAAATTATTAAATTCAGAAAAGAAATAAGCTGAAATATACACCCATTAAACAACTTCCTTTAGCTCTTACTGTACATTCTTAGGGTAGTAGTAATGGTAAGGATTTTTTTTCTCACAAAACATGACATTTTCTGACCATACAGACATAATTTATCCTTGAAATATGATCTTTTTAATGGTATTCTTTGACAGGATGGCTTCTTTTCCCGGTCCAGCATGACTTATTGCTTTTAACTCTCAGTTCATGCCCAAAATAAAGGAAGAAAACACTGTTCCGAGATTTATGGGTATAAATTTGGAGCAATTCTAGGAAAATGAGTGGAGTTGCTCCAAAATTACTCTGTGTAACAGAAGAGTACTTTCTGGACATGCATAAAACTCTCATATCTTTGTTACAGTTAGGGTTAGAATGTTACAATTCTAACGCCTTAATGTGATCGATGACGTTGGTAGACAATGATATCTCCTCACAAAGTGTTCTACATTTTTCATTAGTAATAACTTTTATCTTACAGGGAATCAAAACAGTATATTTTCTTGGACATTAGGAGAGATA
Organism: Tetrax tetrax; assembly: GCA_009806455.1. Lineage (NCBI taxonomy): Eukaryota > Metazoa > Chordata > Aves > Otidiformes > Otididae > Tetrax > Tetrax tetrax. The sequence continues at coordinate 272,257 of WHYT01017137.1, read as the reverse complement.
CACCTTCTTCAAGCTTCTACATGGCCCAAAATCTTTAACTAATTTTACACAAGCTCTGAGATAGAGACCACAATAAATACTCTTGAGTCATCTGTTTTGACTTTGATGTCCCTGGCCAAACAATAACATAAATTATTTATATGGGTTGCATGCAATGTACACTCATGTTCTCCCTCCAGGTGAAATCAGAATTCAACCTGTAAACTCCATGGCAACAGCCAGTTAGCGAAGTGAATTCATTCCACATACTTTTTGCCTAATTGCAGCTTGTAACACCCTGTCACAGAAGATACATCAGAGTCCAAAATGTAAATCTGTTAATAGAACCATTTATGATGTAATTGGGGCTCCTCTGTAAAACACTGTGAGTATCACTGAGGAGATAATATGCAAAATGCTTCCCTAACATAGATACATGCGCCAAGCTGTTAGATTCGGCAGTGATATTGGCATTCAGTGTGCTATGTAACCGCTTCAGTTCAGCCTCTTTCTCCTAAAACATATTTTTGGATGTGCTGCCTCAAGTTAATAGAGAATCTGGATCTGGGGATAATATTTTAAAAGCTAGATCTTCTGATTTACTGGGTATATAGTGTGACGGGACCTCTAACTGATATGGAGATGTTACATTTCTATTTACTTTGTTGGCTGCAGGAAGAAAATTTTGAGAGAAGCTGCAGAAAGTTGGCAGCAGAAGTGCTAATTGATTCATGCCACAGAGATCAAATGAAAAGTTTTTTTGTTTAGCCTCACAAGTTAGGGATACATTTGTTTTCTTTTGGAAATTATTGCCATTCACGTAAGAAACTCTAGAGACCTCTGTGTCAAGAGGTGGAAAGAGGGATTTGTCGTCACTGAGTTTTTTGCCTGACTTACTTCCTTCAAATATCCTACTCTATTAAAAGAACACAACATATGCTACTTTATGTCATCTAACAAGTAAATTCAGTGTATACTGTTCCCCTCTCTGGGCTGGCTTTGATGTGATTTGAATCATACTTGGATCTCTTGGTGGATTAGAGCATACTCCCAGCATAGTCACAGCCAGGTCTCAACATCAATTAAGATGGTAGTGAAAAAAAAAATAAAAAAAAAATTCTATTGTCTGGTTAAAGCACAAGGCATATTTAGTTAACATGAAATTGCTCATATTTAACCCAGTGTACTATTTAATGCAATGTTTAGTACAGATTACTTCAACAGTGTTATACCTCTGATACCGTCCTAGGAAGGGGAAGCGAAAGCAAACTGGATGGATGTTAGTCGCTTTGCTCAATCCACATATTACAGTCATAGGTGTGAGAATCTGCACAGGATGGAAGAGATGTCAGTGTTCACAGCCACCCTTTGCCCCCTAATCCTTTAATGAGGGAGGTATTATCTGCAGGACTGGAACTGAGAACTGTTTGAGATCATTACATATAGTGCTATTTTTCAAGTGAATGTTGTTAAATATTTACTGATTAACCAAAACATTTATCCTCGAAATATATTATTCTGACTGATGCCATTTAAAAGCTTTACTTCTTTCTCTCATAGTACAGTAGGACAGGCTTCTCATAATTTTTATTTTGCAAAATGTAACAATAGGCTCAAACTGATGTAATCTAAAAGTTAAAGTTGAAAAAAGGCGTAGCCTTTGATCCCAATCTAGCTATAAATAATGTCATTACAGGACTGGAGGTTGTGAAAAGCTGATGTTGTAGACTATATTGAGAAAAAAAGACAGGCAGGTTTTCTGGGATCTACTCCTATGCTTACCCCAGGAGTATGTTTTCTCGAACTTGACTGAAAAATACAAAAAATATTTTTCAGCAAATTGGGGTACTGACTAGAAATCAATCCAATGAAAACATCAAACCTGGTACAGATTTAAGGCTCAGCTGTGCTTCTGAATGTGAAGCAAAGTATTACAAGCATCTCTGAAAGTCATATGCCATGTTTGTGATTTACAAGATTTAAGGAGAGGCTACAAATCATAGAAAACAAGAATCCAGTTATTTCCAAAGGACAGAGGTGGATTATAGATAGACTTTCTTAGCCTTTTAATTCTGTATGTCTATGTTTTCTTGGTGGGACGTAATTTTGCACTTTAGGTGACAAAGGCTTGAAGGGAAGGCCACACTTGTGTCCAGCTGCTGAGTAATAGGGAGTGTAGTGGAGGGATGCTAATTGATATGCCTCGTAGAATAAATTCACTTGGGACCTATTTCACGTGGGTCAAGGTCACAGTGAAGATATAGCAGAAATGGCCTCAAGGATCCCAGCAGATAAGAAGGATTCATAACTGCAGAAATGTTGCAAAGCCCACATCAAAATCCATGCTGCTGCATACTCTTTATTGTTCCTTGGGTTGCTTATGCTTTAATTTCACCACTGAACATACTGCAGGTATATTCAGTTTTTCCCTCTTTCCAGCATAGTCCTTATTCACTTTTATCATCTAATCCATTCACCACTCTGTTGAATGGACCATTCAGGTGACAGGACACTTCAGACTGTTTCTAAAAAGGTGAAAAAGTACAATTGAGCAGGCATGAGATACTCTTGAGTGCATGCATGTGTGTATGTGTACGTGTGTTCATACCAGCCTGCTTGTGGCTCTTGCTTCACACATGTGCATTTGTAGGTAAAAAGAGTGCTCTAGGTTCATTTCTCATACCTTGTGGGGAGGTTCCTGCCCCACTTCCCTGAGGACTGCGTTGTGATTAACATGGCTGTGCCAGGTATAACACAATTACGGGCCATTTGGATGTTACTTAGATTGCTCGTGGACTGCTTCTTGCAGAACTCTGTTTTCTAATCTAAAGGAAGAAAATATTGAAGAGGAGAAAGAATTGGGAGCAGTGACATGTCCTATGCCATCCGAAAATGTTTTTCTCCTATTCTATGCTGCATGACAGGATGCCTCGGCCCAGTGCTTTCCACCATTTCCAAAAAGAAAGACCTGGCATAAACTACTTCTCTCCTTTTCTGAAGACTCAGTTCAAACTCCACAAGAACTGACAAAATGACCTCTGTTGATTCTAAATGTCTTTAGATGATGTCCTAAAGACATAAGATAGAACTAATGGTGCATTGTGTTTAAGGCTTTAGGATAGATTTCAAGAAAACTAGATATAGCTTCTTTATGGTTCTGGACAAATACTTCATCTCTACTGTCTGTACACTGAAGGTAAAACTGCTGTAACTCATGTCAAAATTCTTACAAGGATAAATCCATAAAGTCTCAGGATGCACTGACATATATCGCCAGGGGGATTATATTGATAGATAAAAGCCACTATGCTGTCAACAAATGTCTTACTGGTACGTATAAAAATTGATGAGCTTTTCTTACTCTGTTGGGTGTCCTGAAAACCAGGAGAATGGTGACCCATCTCTGTCAGTTATTTTAATTGTGAGCTGCATTTTCTACGTACAAAAGCTCTAGCCTGGAGTGCTCATACTTGCATTAAATAAAGAGCAGGATTTGCTTTACCAGTTGGAATAAGTAGATGTTTTCCTTGTCTAGCAAGTTGTGAGCTACTACATTCGTTATTGGAAAGAACTAGATCAGGAAACAGTTATGACTGTTTGTGAGCTACAGATTATTATTTATTAAGAATTCCAGACACATTCCATGAACCAGCCCTCCATGAGTTCTGAAACTGAAGTAGTTGTTTGATCTTTTGAAGTCCAACACATTTTTTTATATAGTTCCAGAAAATGGCTGGGAATATTTGCAACAAAAAGATAGCATTTTCAACATCGATTGTGACTTTTATTTTCTTTCTTTTCTCTTTGAAACAAAACTGTGAGCCAAGAAATAAGCTCTCTATTCAGTCAGGAAAGAGATTATGTTGCATCACAATGTCTAGCAAAGAAGCTGACAAAATATTTTACAAAAGTGAAGCAATGTGGCAGGTTTAGTATGTTTAACGGGTTCTTTATGGAGAAATCTCATGTTAGAGCAAACTACCAATGAAAGGTCAGCAAAACCATTTTAATTTACTAGCCATGTAATAAATTTCCATAAGATCTGCAATTGTGACTGCATATCTTTGACTTTGAGTGACTTTAATAGCCATTGAATACTATACCTGCAGATGTGAGAAGTGTTTTTTTTTTCTTTCACTTGTAAGAGGATCAAGGCTAGCCATAAAATCTGTTTGGGGGCAGGCAATAGATTGGATGGCCTCTTGAAATCCTTTTCAGTATCTTTTCCTATGTGATGGAATCAGTCCATGCAAAGCTGACAGATTTGACTAGTTTTATACATGAATGTACAGCAGACCAATTTAATCAAGCTTAAATTAATTAGCTTTAATCAAGCTAATTAATCTTGCAGGGCATGCAGTTACTGCTACCTGGCTAGCTTACCCCAGCTGGGTACTTCCAGATTGATTTACTGGATCCAGCTTGGGGTCCCTCAGCACCCTGCTCCCTGGGTCTGAGCATTGTGTGTTTGTTTTTAGAGGCATAGTCACATCCTTAGACTCTCTGCTTGACCACTTCTTTGCAAATGATACTAAAACTTCCTACCCATAGTTACTCTCCGTAATAAAGATGTACCTTTTCCCAGGCGATGTAAATGTTCAAATTATTCTGGTAGTAAAAGCAAAGCAAAACGACTTTGCAAAACAGCTTCTCAAACAAACAGAGCTTTCACTCACAGGGATAGACTAGCCAAAGCAATATGCTCAGCATGTTCCTTGCCTGGTGGTCTCGAAGTTACTGCATTTCCTATTGCAGTTAACCAGACACCTAAGTGCAAAATCTCAGACAAAATCTCTTTCTTCATTGGAATCACATTTCTGAGAGCTCTTCTGTCTGGAAAACTTTGTCCAGGATAATAAGATATCCTTCTTAAGGTCAAGCATCCTTCCATGTTTGGTACATCACACCGTAGCTGCCTGCAAAGGTGTTTAAAAATGTTCTCACCCTCCTTCCTATCCAAAGCATTTATTATTCACTTACTTCTACTCTGCTACTTGCATTTACTCTGCTCTACTCATACCTCTTGTTCCGTATCAGTAGAAGGGATAGTGAAGTATTGAGTAATCCAGATCATCCTTCCTGAGGCCATTTCTAATTAATGCCATTTCACTGATCGGCTTTATACTAGTTGATTAAAAAGAGGAATTGTGAATTATTAATGATATCTGATTGATCTCCAACATTTGCCCTTCAACAACATTTCCTGAATTATGAGTTTAAGGCAGAAGCTGGAAGAGAACATGACATATTTTCATGAACAAAATAGAGTTTGTAGTTTGATACAGATAGGTGGAGGAGGATTTATCTTACTAAATTTAGAGATATGTAGTGAACATATCTACATCTACATCTACTATCTACTGAGCATGTTGTTTACAATCCCTTTGTAGCCAGTGGAGAAAAACAGGCACTTCACAGACAGAACCATCTTATTCAAAGGCAAATATCTGAAACAGGTGAGGGGAACTGCATCATTCCTTCCATTTGCTATGGATGGACCTCGGTGACTTGGCCACAAAGAGTCAGGTGGGATGAATCCCTATTAAAATATACACCAAACTGTTCTACTACGTTGCTCAATAAAATCCCAGAGTTGGCCAGTCAGATCAGAATCTGCTTCATTGATGTGTTTTAGTCTGGCACAGTAGAAACAGCACTTAGAAAATGCCTCCAGGAAACTGAGTTCCCCACTGCTGCTGACTCCCAAGAGTTGCAGTGTTTGTGCTTGGCTCAGCGGGAGGCTTCTCCTCCCCGCACCTGCAGCATCGCAGACCTGGGATTCCCTGAGCCTGTTTGCAGGGGAAGGATCCCCACCATCTCTACCATGAACGCTTTGATCCTATAGGAAAACATAAATATGTGGACCTGGTCTCGTTACCTGGCTTTTTCCCCAAAATTACTCCGTGTTTCACTTCACAGTCCTATCTAATGTTTGCTAAAGACAAGTGTTTCTATTGAATACCCATTGATTATATGAGGGACAGATGAAGCTGTGACATGGATGAGGAGGTAATAACTGTGGTCAATCAGGATTATTTGTTCTGCACAGAGCAGTACTGGTGCTGCTCCCAGCATCCTGCCAGGAAATCTATCCCTGGGTTATACTGTATATTATGCTAAATCTGTCTTGTCCATGGAGAGTAGAAGTAGCTTGTTTACTCACAGTAAATATCTGTAGGCTTATGATCTGGGCTGTAGCCTGTTTTACATGTGGGAAAAATAAACCACAGCACAATCATTGTGGGAACAGCCAAATCTGAACCGTTATTAGGAATGTCAGACAACAAGCTGTATTCATCATGTCCCAAATCTCCTCGAATGCTAAAGCTGAAATCTGCTTTTAGTCAGTACTGCTCCCTCTCCCCCTTGCAGATACAGTCACAAATGTACAAAAGTTTATTTGCAAGAGTAAGAAGACTCATCTGTGTCCTTCCTGAACACTGTGGCCTGTATAAAATGTCATTCTTTGTCTCCATCTCTGAAACAGCCTTAATCCAATGGCTTGTCTATTCCTTAAATATTAGTCTATTTTTTCTCCAAGAGGAGTTTATAATGTGTTATCAGTTTCAGCAGTGGTCAGAGACTGTATAAGACAAGTGAAAATGTATGAAAATACTATCTAGTGGTCCTATTATGAACAGCACGCAGAAAAAGAAACACCATGACACAAACTCAGTGCCCTGCAGCTTCAAAGCAGAGTAGTCTGATAGCTACACTAGAGATCAACCTGCCAGTAACAACCCCTCTGGTTTCCTCTGTACAGCTCATGCCCTTCCAAAAGCTTTTCACAGAGCCATTCTCCGTGGTTCTGCAGGGCAAAGATTATCTAGAGCTTGTTGGACACCGTTGGCTTCATGACCGTGGGGATGTTGTGGCAGCAGCGAGTCTGCTGCACGAGAAGAAGCTTTCATTATTAAATGCTAAAAGAAAAAAAAAAAAAAAGGCAGAGGTATGAAGAAGATAGATCTTTCTTCCTCAGGGTAAAATATCCTCCTTTCAAGCTGTTCAACAGATAGGAATGAGCCAGTCACCTTGTATATTGTCATTAAGAGCATCTACCTGCTTCATGTTCTGCTGGGAGACTGTTATAAGCTTTGTCTGTCATAACTTCTCACCCTACCTGTAGCTAAAGTAGTCTGCTGCATGGGGGCTTCTTTCCTCACACAGGAGAAAGCATTTAACGCGCTGCTGCCAGCCCGGTGGGGTGCACTGTACCTGCCCGCACTCTGCCCACCCGCCAGCCCCAGATGTGCCGTGCCGCCCAGTGCATCCATCCTGCATCCGACGTGGGCTGGTACAAACCCCCACCTGAACAAGCTAGCAGGTGCTGGAGTATGATCGAGGTCTCACCTCTTTTCTCACTTGTCTAGTGGCCTCGTTTCACACATCTGATTCCCTTTCTCTGGCTCTTTTTACAGTTTGTCTCTTTTTCAGCCTCTGAGTTGCTAGAGTAATCTTTTTTACATCAACTATTTGAATTTGTTATATTTATAAAAGTGCTGTCGATTTTTTTTTTGCTTTCATGTTATCATACCCTATCCCAGCTTCCTATGAGACAGATTTTTTTTTCTTTGTATTTTTTTTTACCTTACTGTTTTCTTTCCTTTCATATTTTAGATATCAGTCCCTCCTTAATTATTGTTTTACCTTTGCCATCTGGAGTGCTGTTCTTTTTCATTTTTTTTTCCCCCTAACTCTTTCTCACTTTCATCCTGTTTGAAATTTTCAGTGAACTGTGGCTTCAAACTGTGCAATAATCACCACATTCCTTGGTTTATATCATTAGAAGAGGCAAAAAGAATTTGAAAAATCAGTGTTTCATTTCAAGGGCTCCTGATTTTGCTGGGGAGTGTAGACAAGGGTGATCCAAGTTTATAAACAAGTTAAAGAAATGTTACTGTGTGGAACTTGGAAGTGAGTAAGACTAATATTTCATATGGGGCCTGAGTTGCCAAAGCAAAGGCTGACTTCCTGTTTGCACTTCCAAAACCTGTCCCAGTTTTGGCTGGTGATAATTTTCTTCCCAGTAGCTGCTGTGTTTTGGATTTAGTGTGGGATTTGGTATGTGAAGAATGTTGGTAATACACTGATGTTATCAGTTGTTGCTAAGAGATCAAGGACTTTTCCAGCTTCCTAGGTTTTGCTAATGTGCAGGTGCAAGAAGCTGGGGCAAGTATAGCCAATACAGTTGACCCAAACTAACCAAAGGAATTATTCCATACCATATGGTATCACCACTGGGATATGAAGCCGGGATCTCCTGTGAGTCCCAATCAGACTCACTACTGTCCTTGTCTAGCAAAACAGCCCTCTTCCCAAGTAACTTCTCTTACACCATCATCTATAGTTTTTCTTTTAAAAAAGGATATCTGGCTGCCTTTCAGGATTTTTTTTGGTCTTAAAAAACCCACAATTTTCAAATGCAGTGTTTTAGATGAATAGAAGCATCCATGAAGGGTTCCTCCCTACCCTAATATCTAGTAGGCAATAACTTATATCTGTGCAAAACAGTTGTCAGAAATGCTACCCAGAAATGACAGAATTTCACACTTAATTTCCTCTGGTGAAAACATGCATCCAAGGTGACAGGAAAGGGTATAAGGAATTAGGTTTCAGACTCAGTCCTGAGCAACTCCCTAAGAGTCACCTCACATCCCTTCTCCCCTTGAAACCCTCCATGAAGTTACTCCTTTCCATTCTTACACATCCCCAAAGTTAGAGAGCTCCTTCCTCTTGCTTTGGTAGGTGGGAGAGAGCGTGTTGTGAGACTTTGACAGTGCTCTACCAAATTTATGAACTGAAATTTCCAGCAGCTGTGAAACCTTCGTTCATATTGTAGTCAGCCATGGTTTTTGACTCTGGAGAGCTGTAATTCCAGCCCTAGGGATGAGTGAAGTGTCATCCACACACAAAACAAGTGAGGAGAGAGTGTCATGAACCCATCATTTCACTGGCTACTGGATCTGTTAACTACAGACCTACCATGCACCACCTAAAAGTTGACCTGGTGGGACAGTACTGCTGGGGAGGGGCAGGAGGGACTCCTGGTGCTCTAGTGTAACAGTTCTGGAAAGATGAACTTGCCTCCTGTATATTTTATGATGTGCTTTTAAAGTAGATGTGACAAGAAGACAAAAGGGCTATAGAAATAGTTCTGAAATTGAATTGAAAGTTCTTTTGAACTTCTTTGACTATCTTTACTAGAAACATCTCTTCTGCAAACCTGAATCAAATATCAGTAGTGCAGTTTATCTCTTCAAGAGTTATTGGACCAGGCAGTGTTAGAGAATGTGTCGTTAGTATCACTTTTCAGTACTGCTAATTTACAGTATAAATTAAGACATAGGTTACATAAGAGGAACATGGCATCTGATAATGCTAAATGTGTTTGCATGCTGTGTTTTCTGTAAAACAGTTATTTTGGTAGCTTGTGGGCAAGTTGAGGAAGTTGTTATATTACACCATTTCTTAGATAACTTTATGTTACTCTGAAGCATAAAGAAGATTGTGGCATGAAGCTATCGGTCAGCTGAAGGGCTGTCATATTTCAAAATTAAATATGGTTCACCAAACTAAAAGCTTTCTTGTTCAGCCTCAGACATAGCATGGAATCTCATCGGTGTTAACAAATGCCTTAAATTTGCTAGTTTTCATCACTTTAACTGCATATTATGTGCCCTGTAAACTCCATTACTCTACCAAAGGTGTACTTAGTCATGCAAAGAAATATTTAAGGCAATTATATAAAATTTTCCCTCTCCAGAAGACTAGTTATAAAAAAAATTCATAACACTGCATGAATAGCAATAGGTGAGAAGTTTGTTTAAGTTGAAGGGAAAAAAAAAAGAGGTTTATGCAAATAACATAAACATTCTGAAGAATGTGACATTTTAATTGAAAAATAATTAGAAGCCTTTTCATTATTTGAAAAGATGGAATTATTAAATGTTATTAAATGTTTTCAGAAAGGTGGGTAATGTGGAAAGTTTTTTGAGCTGTCTGCCCTTCAGTTTAATGAACATAAAATGTACTCAAAGAGTGTGAAACTAGAGTGATGGTGAGGTTGGTAAAGTTGGATTTAACGTCGGCTTGTTTTTATTTAGTACTTTTCAACAAAATAGTCTTGCTAGTGAGGTAGTGAACTCCTTACAGAAAATAAAAGTTCAAGACAGATCTGTTCCAGACCCCCTGTTTGACCTCTCTGTATCATCTTTCTTCTGTAGGAAGAGGTTAACTGTCTTTTTTTGTCTTTTTTTTTTTTTTTTTTTTTTTTTTTTTTGTAGCTACATTGAATTTAAGATATTAGCACAAACTGCACCTAGTGAAAGGTAATTCTGATCTCCATCCTGGTCTCTAGATGTTAAGGGAACAGAAATTGTATGTTATAAACAATTGCTACTAGAACTCATTGAAAAACACATATATGGGTTTTAAGGATGTTTTGTGTTTGTTCCAAAAGCCAAATATTTTTACTTTGTCACCTTCACTTTTTCATGGAGATGAAAGGTACTCTTTCTGGAAGGGAAATAGTTTTTTTTTTTTTAAACATCTGGTTTCAAATATCTTTGAAAAATGGACAAATCAGTGCCTGGAGCACATACAGATATAATTACATTTTTTTAGATAGTATGTAGGAGCGGATAAAATGTATTAGGTCATTTAGTTCAGCTTCCACAGGCTCGTTCTTAGTGCTTCAGTACTGAAACAGCTTCACATGTGGTGCTTGTGAAAGGAGCACTCCTTTCACACTGCTTTCTCCTCAAACTATCCGTCATGTTTGACCAAGAGAAATGACTGGCATGTGTTGAGGACACCTGTCAGTAAATTAAGCAGCTGTAGCAGGAGTAAGAGAAAGAAGGACTGTGCAGGCAGTAGAGGTGCCATAGGCAGAAGGCCATACTTGGGAATATTTAGGAACAAAAATTAGGGTTAAAGGAGACTTTTCACTGACATTTAGGAACTTTTATTCTGCTGTTGGAGAAACAGGATTTAATTGTGAACAGAGGATTTTGAAAGGAGGTGTGAAAAGTTTGAATACTAAGAAAACCAAGATGCTTGCTCATGTGCCGGGTAATAAAACCTATGGACAGATTCCAGGCCAATTGACAAGCACCATTGATTATGCTTTTGTTTATTTGCTTAACCTTTTTCTAATGCATAGGTGTAATTCATTACCCAGGCCTATCTGAACATTTACCTTACCACATTTCATGCTACTCCTGAGATCTACAGTTTTCTGACACCCTTGATATCTTTTAATCATATTTTTAAAATATATTTTGATTTGCATTTTTAGGGCATTGATTGTATTTTTCTGTGTTACAGGCAGCCTGCAGTGAGTGTTCCCAGGACTAATAATTGTTAATTGCAATACCTGTTCCCTGGAGTAATATCTGGAAAAAAAGTGATGGCCACTCTAAGCTAGACAAGGCTTCCCTTGACTTTCTGTGGGCATGAAAAGTCTCTGTATTGACTTTCATCTGTACTATCCCCAGTGGACTTCCTCACTTCTGTAAAGGAAAAAAAAAAGACCTTTCTGCATCCTGTTCTGTCACTCCCACAGGAGCAGACAAATTTAACCTGCCCACCACAGGGTGCTTCAGAAATGCCATCTCTACTCATAGTCTTCACTGCAAAGAAAACAACTTTTGGCTGACAATTCTTTTAATTATACAACACAGGACAATAAATTGTTTAGTGAGGATGTGCTGAATCACAGTAAAATGTTTCAGGCAACTGGCAGAAAAGGCTGCCCCTGTTCCCAGTTTTATTATCAGTGTGGGTGTTTATTTCCCACTCTTTCTCTTCCAGCTCAGTAAATTCTGGTAGAGGACCATTTACACTTTCTACAGTGTGTTATCCAAAGCTATAAACTTTACAAATGAATGGGGCAAACCTTGGCTGCCTAGTTTTCTAGGTCTTGCTGTTACAGTACATCCATCTTTTTTACTTGCCAGCTCTCAATGAAGCACTGTGACTTCATGAGCAATATTAAAATATTCAGATTAATCCACGTGACTGAGACTGGTACCATAATGGATGCTGAGATCTATCTTTCTGACATCTGTGGCAGCTGTGATTTCCCTTTGGTCTGCATCTGATAGAGTTATTTACAGCATGGCAAAACGTGTATGAAAGTCTCTCAGATCAGAAAATTTACTTCTGCAGCATTTTGAAAAGTTTTAAGAGATTCAATGAGGCACAAGCGTAGTAGAGACTTGGTGCTGTCATTTGTTTACCTCTCCCACTGGCAGGGTGGGTTTGGATGATTTTACAGATCTTAGGAAAAGCTTGTAGCCTATCCTCACAAACTACAAATGTGAATTGCACTAAATAATCAAAATATTGCAAGGATGAACTGTATATATTGTCACTTTGATTTGCAAATTTGCTACAAAGCTACATCAGTGCTTTCAAGAACTCCAGCAAACTGGATAAACAGGAAAGTTTTGCCACAGTCAGCAACACCATGCTTGAGAGTCAGGGTGGAAGGCCATAAAATGCTGACAAAAAGAGAGGATTTCGTTTTCTCTAGCCTACCCCAGCTACCTTTTCCTGCACAGTTCTCCTGCTCGCCAGTTGTACCAGTCTATTGAATGGTTCAAATGAATAAGACAGACTCATTCGTTTTGAACAAATTGTATCTTACTTGTGGAAGTCCTGTCTATTGTTTCATCCAACACCTGAATTCCCCTCTGCGGTCACAGCGCTGAAAGCTCTAATCTCTCTTTGGTTTGGTGATGGCGAACACACGGGCTCAAGCTGGCACACAGCTCCAAGCATCAGCAGGTTGTTGGCTCCTGTTGTGCAGTGGCACTGGAAGTCCCCATGCATCTAGCTCATGCAAAGGTTTATACGCAGTTCTTCAGCTCTGCAAACCAGATTTTAGACAGAAATTGCTGTGATCTATCAAGGAGCAGAGGGAAGGGGCTAAAGTGGAAACTACAGGCTCTCATGTTGACTGATGATTCTCACTCTGAACTTTACATAGGAGCTGGCCTCAGTTATGTGCTTTTTTATGTGCTGTGACAATGTCAGCTTTCACAAAACCTGTCAGAGGAGAGCTCACACAAGAAATGCCCTTATATTGAGCACGTAGCAAAATAAGGTGCAGATAAACAATAAATAGATATAGTAGAGATCCAGTTCTCAAACTTCCGGAGTTTGCTCCAGTGAAGTACAAAAATGCTGGCTTAAGAATCCATGCAAATCCATGTAACGTAGGCACTGACTACTGATTCTACCACTAGTGAATGCTGATATACAGTTTTGAACAAGAGAAGCATTTCCTTCAAAACCATGAGTATCTCCTGAAGTCTGAAGGCTGTCTGTCAATCTCACAACTTATCTTTTTCTTGCTGTGATTTCAAGTTTGCTGTCTCTACTTCTGGTTTCAAGCCACAGGGCAGGATTTTAAGAAGGCCATTGAATGTAGTTGAAGTTAAACTTAAATTTAAAGTTTAAGCTTTCTTTCTAGAGTTATAATTTTACACTGTCCTTCAGGACCCTGTGAAGTAAGTGTGAGATTTTTGTTCTACATTTTAAGCCATCTAACTAGCCTTCTAGGCTTCCTTTATAGTTCATAGAGGCATTTCCAGAGGGCTCCCTCCCTGTCCAAAAAAATTAATATCTGTGATAGATACATTACTCCCCAGAGGTGTCATTTTCTCTTCATTTACAATTTAAAGTATGATGATAACTATTTTAGATTACATGACTAAGTTTTTGATGGATAAAGTTAGATGAGATGAAACCAACCTCAAGCATCTGATCCACAAGGCTTTAAAGTCAGTAGGGAGTTTTCCATGGACTGCTTAAGGCTTTGGATCATTCCCTTGGAACAGCTCACGTACATGCATTTCAATTCTACATGCGCTTGGATTAGAAACTGCCAGTGTTACTCAGAAGAGTCCAAAATGAAAATACTGCTTTGTGGAGCATTGAGAACAAGGTTTGTCATTGCATATAACCTTGCCAGCTTCATTTACCATTTTCCATTGCACCTTGTTTGACTTTCACTATCAGGTGTTGCTTTTGTGTTCATGTTGTTTCTGTCTGTTTATTGTTCTCTAGCATCTTCATAAAATCAGGTTGTTGCATCTCACAAGGCTGAGAAAATATGTGACTAAAGCAGAGCCATGAGTCTAATATCAATAGTGGCATTTTACGTGTTTGGGGGTTCTGGCTGTGTGCTTTGTTGAGGGGCAGGCACATATCTGCGTATTAGGTGATGTACTATTAGATAACAGCATGATGCTTTGTCCTTTGTTTCACTGAGCTGAAAGTAACTACAGTCATGCTTTGTTTCTCACTATCATATCTTATGTTTTAAACTGTTAGGGAAGAACTGGTTTTTTTTGACATTTGCTGCACAGTTTCCTCATCCGTGCTGAGGGCACATCATGTTATCATCTACGAATAAAAATAATAAATCTGAGGGAACAGTAATGCTATCACAGGGCAATTTATCTACAAATATGATAATACTTTTTCTATTGTCTAACTATAACCCTGCAAACTTTTTGACACATTTATCATTACAACATTCCTTTGACATCTATGCAGTGTGGCTATTCTTATTTTACAGATAAGAAACTGAGAGTATAAAGAAAAACAGGAATAGCAACAGTATCAAAATTCAGATACCTAACAACTAGCTAGTATTCCTTTGTCTTTATTCAGAGGGAAAAAAAAATGAATTCCTCAAAGGTAATTTAGAAGAACCCTTTTTAGACTGTTGTTCTGAGGTGTCCTTTTGGAAAGCCTAGCTATACATAGGTTTCCAAAGGGGTGGGCTATTGACTTAGAGAGCAAAGAAAAAAATGTTAAATCTCATCTTGTGCTTTACATGTCTGTTCCTTCCACATCTACCAGTTTGACTGGGTTTGTTCCATAGTGGTGGGCTGCCTCAGTACTGTCATGTAGGCTAGAACCACCTTCATGGAGCTTCTGAGCTTCTGTTTTAGCTTCATCTCTACCACTCGTGTTCTAATTGCCTTGTGGCAGCAGGACTGCAGCCGAACTGGGAGACCTTTACCTTTTTCAAGCTGCTTTAGAGGTACATGTTATAGAGGTTTGATTGGAAATGTAAGAGCTGTGCCTCACTTTTCCTTTTAAATTACTATAGGCCTTAGTAAGACACATTGTTTTCCTCATTTTCTTCTCCATGCCTTTGGTCTGTCCCTTTTACCTTTGTAGATATGCCTTGCACATACCTTGCAATGCCTTGCACCCTCTGGAAATTGCATAAAAGGGAAGGGATGTGAATCAAAGCTCTCATTTCCATGCTCATTTCCATGCAGAAAGAGACCAGTGAGTCTTCTGTACAGCAGAAAGTTCTGTGTATGCTGTAAAACCAGTTGATCTTCTGGTCACTTTTAAAATTATCTGTCACTCAATTTGGTAATCAGACTCTGGAGTTCTCAAAAAAATACTGTATGTAATGAGGACAGACTGTTTTTTATAATACACTTTGTCTCTGTCCATGTATTTGAAAACAGAAACTTCTATGAGTGAGGTTGAACCAAGAAGCTCCTTCTTCTTTTTACAAAATTCATCAAATGTTTTGCAGAGAATCTACCGACTCAGGCAAAATCTGCTCTATGCTGTAAACGGCATGAAGAAGCTACCACACTTAGACCTTTTGTCCTAAACAGAAGTCTGCATTTCAGTCTTCCTCCACTGAGATGAATAAGAATGACAGAAAAACAGTTTAGGAAAAAGGAGGTAATTACAATGCTATTGCTTTTTTTTTTTTAAAATAAAAAATTAAATAACAGTAGTAGTGTTTTAAGATAGATAAGTAAAACAAAAAGGAAAATAGAGTAAAATACAAGACTGTGGAGAGGCAGGAGAGAAAAGATGATAGTAGGAAGAGGAACAAGAAGAGGAAAGTCAGCTGAATAATTTTTGGAGTTGTACTGGGTAAAACAAAGTCTGCGTGAGGTTTCCTATTCCACTGAGAAAGAAAAGTAGTTATCTATCTGAACATGCTAGACTCAAAAAGAATACAAGAACTGCCCTGTCAGGTGTAGATCATGCTAGCAAGAAGCAGTTAAGACTGGAACAGAGAACAAATTTCTCTATTGCAAAGAGGAACAAGCTGAGAAGCAGCAGAGCAGATGCTCTTCTGAAAGGGAAGAAGCATTATACCCATCTGAATCTCAGTCTATTGAGGTGGCATGGCATCAGGGAAAAAAAGGTAATCCTTTTCTTTGTATGATTACTCCTAACTGTAACCACAGTTGCACAATGGTTCTCTGACTGGCTTTTCCTTCTTGGGTTTAAGATGAAAAGCAAGAGAGAAGTGAACTGAAACACTTCAACAACTACATGAAAAACTGTGTTTGGTATTGTTTCACACAGAGAAATCTCGAGAGCCCATCAAACTGGATCACTGTCCTGTTGGCAGTTAATCAAAGCTGTGTTTGAGAAGTGCTACAAAACACTTTGGAAGATGTTGACTTTAGTTGTTGAAAGAACAAAGGTATAACTAAATTAACCCCATTGTAACTCCTTAGTTTTGAAGACATCCTTCTAATTAGGTACAACTATGTTAAAATTCCTCTGTCATTAAAAAAAAATTATTCCTTCTGTCTCAACTAAGATACCACATCTCTAATAGGAAGAGTCAGAACAGCAGCAGATAGAAATTTAATGCTGTGATCAGACGATTTCATGCTTTCTTTCTAGCACTGAACACAGGAGAAATGTCTGTGATAAATACTTTCTTCTTTACAGAGACATTTAAGACCAAACTTGGTTGGCATAACTGAAAAAAGTTCATTGATTTGACAAATGGCAAACTGGCCTGTAGAAGTATCTTGATATGCTTATAAGAAGATGCTGTAAGCACATCCCCATGTTGTCCTGAGCTTTACAACTTTTACTGATTGATGTAAACTGGCGTGATGGAGGTAATGTGCTGTATATAACAGGACACAGCAAATCTTGTGATCATTTTGTGACACAGTATCTTTCTATTCATATAAATTTTGCTTCATGTGCTGACTTCAGTAGAGATTCAATTTTAAATATTTTTAGAAGTAGCATCAATAGAGGTAGAACAGGGACTCCAAAAGTCTCTGAATTGACCCATTTCCCCGAATCAATATCACATGACTATTTAATTTAGCTTAATTCATATTAATAAAGTGAAAGAGAAGGGTTATGTTTATAAATAAAGAGCTGAAGTTTAGCAGGTAGAAGCAGGTGCACCACAAAACTAATGCAAAATTAAATAAAATACAAACCAATGACAGAAGAGTGTGATTGTCAAGGGTTTCTAAAATGTCCTGTTTTGTCTGCTCATATTTTCTCTTCTTCTGCTTTCAGTAGATAACAGAATTGCAAATTAAACCCCTTAGCAGCTGATGTTTACTGATTTTATTATCGCGCTCATTGTAAGGGTCCCATGCAAACACTTTGTTGTAATACCAATTTAGGATTGCCATCCTTGTTTTAAAATACATTTAAGTAAATAGCAGACCAGAGATCATATAAGAAGCCTGCAACCTTAATGGAAAAAAATTCTAGGTCTTATTACAGACCTGCAATATCTTGTTTTTAATTCTTTGCTGAAAAAAAAATGTGGTAGTTTTTTTTTTTTTCTTTTTCTGCAAGCATGGTTTATTATTCAGCAACACTACTTCCATATACCTCGTGATCTTGAGGGTTACAATTCTGTTCTTCTACTTGTAAGGGACAGTAGTTTACTCTTTGTGTCACCAAATTAATTTCAGGACATTACTCAATGTCAACAAGAGTGTCCCAATTTATCCCAGATGATTTGGACTGACAGGAGAAGGGTTGTCTCAATATCCCACGGTGTTAATAAGAGTATAGAAGCTGGCTTTGGATCATATGCTGCACTGAAACAGATGAGGAAGTGTTCGCATGAGAAGTGTTTCAATATGAACAGTGCTCCTCTGCTTTGGCATAAACTCTGTGCCTCTACTCCTCAAACTTTTTTTACTGTCCTTGATGTTGGTTTTTGAGCTTATCTTAGTATTAATTCTGACAGACAAATGAAGAAGTAGAGCTTTGGTTCAGTGTTAAGCATCTGTATCTCTTTCTGACTTGAGACATGAGTCAGTGTGAGGTATGGAGCAAGTATTTTGAGCCTGGAGGCCTTTGTGCAACATATTATTGGGAGACTCCTGGGAGATTCCCATGAAGATCCAAAGCAGAAATGCACTGTAGGTGCTGACAGGTTGGCACTTTGCTGGTGGTGGCTGAGGCATAGACAATACTGGAGAACTGAAACAACAGCTCATCAGAAAGGAAGATATACTGACTTCAGAACATCCATTGGTGAAAATCAGCTCTGGACATTCAGTCCCTCTGTATTTTGGGTTTAATATGAAAGTGTCAAAGCTTCTCATACAGTCACTGATGAGTCATTTTATCTTTAGTCAGTAGAGCCCACTGGGTGGTTGTACTAGAGCTGCAGCAGATACCAAGAGGTTAACATGTAAATAATTCTCTTGGCTCTGTGTTCTGGTTTTATTTAATGAGGGGAGACTACAGCGGCAGCTTCTGTAATAAGCTTCTAGAAGTTGTTCCCCTTTGTCCAATGGACTCAGCTGGGCCTAGTGCGGACCTGCTGCTGGCCAGGGCTGAGCCAATTGGTAGCAGAATGTTACCTGATAACGCCTCTGAGATAATGTACTTAAGAAGGGGAAAAACAGGAGAAAAAAAAATGTGAAGAAGCTGAGCAGGGGCAGAGAGGAGGAGACACAAACCTTTTGGGCCTTGCAGGCTTCACCCTTTGGCCTCCCGGCAGGCGGCCGACTGGGCCTGACTCGGCCCGGCCTGGCTGCAAGCAGTGGAGAGGAGATGAGGTGTGAAGAGATCCTGAGAGATGTCTGCCTGAGCCGGTTGTGAAGAATTTCTTGTGAGAGGAAAGGCTGCAGGACCCAAAGTGGGTGAAGAGGCAGGGGGAGCAGTAATGCAGCTCCTGTCAGAGATTCCCCTGCAGCCCGTGGTGCAGCCCATGGTGGAGCAGGCTGTGCCCCTGCAGCCCATGGAGGCCACGGAGGAGCAGAGATCCCCCTGCAGCCCGGGGAGGACCCCACACTGGGGCAAGTGGATGTCTGAAGGTGGCTGTGGCCCATGGAGGGCCTGCACTGGTGCAGCCGTTCTGGAGGGACTGCACCCTGTGGAAGAGATGACCCATGCAGTTTCACAAAGGACTGCAGGCCATGGGAGGGACCCTACACCGGAGCAGGTAAGGAATGTGAGGAGTTCTTCCCCCAATGAGGAAGGAGTGGGGTAAAATGATATGTGATGAACTGACCGTAACCCCCATTCCCTCTTCCCCCCTGTGCCACTCAGAGGGGAAGGAGGTAGCGATAATGTTAAGCCTGGGAAGAGGTAGGGGTGGGGGAAAGTTATCTTGTTCTCTGTCTCATTATCCTACTTTGGTTTTAATAATAAACAAATAGTTTTCCCCAGGTTGAGTCTGTTTTGCCCATAAGGGTAACTTTAAGGCTTTCTCCTTGTCCTTATCTCAAACCTTGAGCCTTTTTTTCTTATATTACCTCTCCCTATTCTCTCGGAGGGTGGGGGGAGTGAGAGAGAGGCTGCGTAGTCTGGTTCCAAGCGAGGTTGAACTATGACGCTCTGTTAACTGGGATGATGAAACAAATATTCACCCAGAGCCAGCTGGGATGCCCAGAGGTATCTAAGGCCTTCTCCTGCAGCTGGGGTATAAGAAGCAGGACCTGTGGCAGGCCCAAAGGTCTTCTCTGTTTGTGTCTGAGGGTCAGATGGGATGTCCTCATGCCTCTGAAATGACATTAGACACCTGAGTAGAGGCAACTAAATTGTGCTCTGGATGCTTTTTTATTATATCAGGAACTCAGAGAACTAGTGCACATGAACAAACCCATGTGTACCATACATAAACGTATCTGTGCCAGCATTCAGGCTGAGCTTCTTGAACTGAACTTTACTCAATACCTCTAAAGTCTTTCAAGTAAGGGGAGGCTTTGGTTCAATTCCCTTGAGGCCCAATTCAGGCCATAGATTCGAGAGCCATATTCTGGGAGAAAAGCCTGGGAGTCTATCTGGGAGCTACATTGTTTTGTACAAAAAAGAATTGCATATTCCTTGAGTCAGGGGGAAGGATGACAAGTCAATGATTCTGCAGTCCCCTAGATGTGACATGCCCCTTTAGGGTGCAGGAAGCTGCAGCTCAGGCCTCTGCTCCAATTAGGTTATTAGAAGTGACCCAAGCTGGCACAATCTGTTTTAAATACAAGTAGGAACAGTGTAGTGGGAATGCAGAAGTGAGCTGGTATTTCTGATGAGCCGAAGGCAGATCAAAACACAGCCTGACTGAGTAATAAGACAGATCTGTCCATGAAATATTGATTGATAGATTAATTGAAGTGTTATGAACACAGTCCCTGATGTAAGTTCTCTCTTTTGGAACTATTCCTTTTTTTCTTTCTGCCAGCTCACTGTCTCATCTAATTATATCTACAGCAGAGATGCTGTATGCAATTTATCTACTTTAATGCTCTACATTCTTCTATACTTTCTTTCAGATAGATTATAGTGTATAATTTTCATATGGGGACACTTGAAAATCCATATTCCAATCATAGTGTTTGCTGGGTAAGCTTGGAGAAACTCCATTTGTATTCCTGTAGTTACTCTGGATTTGCTTTGATGAAACCAGAACTTTGTCCATGTTTTTATTTTAATTATAGGAAAGAAAGACTTTTCAATCATCTTTTAAATGTTAAAATGGACTAGATTTTTTTTTTAAGAGAATAAAAGCAGAAATTGATGGCTTTTTGCCTACCCTGCTCCTCTAACTCCTTTAAATGCTACTGCATAATTATTTTTCAGAAAGTGGCTTGGAATTTTTGTATTATGCAGTGAGTCTGTGGAGGCACAGCTTTGCTGCTGCATCTTGTCTAAAAGGGAAAGAAAATATATTGATACATAAGAGAGACTGCATAAAGAAATTCCACACAATGAGGTTGACCTGCTTTTGTATCCCTTTTATCTTAGCAGTACTGAGGCATCACCTTCGCTGAGAGATAATAAAAGACTCAGTGTGATCCAGATTGTTCTTTAATGAAATGATTCTCCCCTTGCCTGGTTATAAGATTTGGCTAATGCAGGAGGAGGCTACAGCCAGCAAGGTCTTTCACATGTAATGTATAATTGATGTAGGATTTGACTGGCAGCAAAGACTCATCTTCTAAAGTTATTTTTGTCAGCCCTTTCCTCAATGTGGTCTCTCTTATCTGACTTACAGTTTAATTTGATTTGACAAAATAATAATTCCTTCTTTATAAAAGGCTGATTGCTGCTTTTCATTTGTGGCTGATATGCCAATATGGATATTTTTACTTATTAATGCTGCAAATCTGGAATTATTTATTTGATACTGTGCATAACATCAAAGCAGTAGATCAAGATTTTAACACACTTGAACTCACTTGTTCTTATTTGTCTATGCGTTATTGGAGTTCTACTCATCAGATTTACACTGATGTCACTCAGAGCAAAAGGTATTCAGCAACCAGATAGATTAGTCAGCTACTCAGTGTTAAGCCCTGAATGAGGAAACAATAATCATTTTCATTATTTAATGATCTGAATACATATGTGAAATACATTTCTATGAACTATCATTAGACAAATATATTCTTCCAATGTAAAGTGGTGTCTCTAATGACTTTATTACAGTAGATACATGTTAAAATTTTCCTGAAGCTAGTAAATTTACAGGTGGAATTGAAAACAGGGAAAGCAAGAATCAGTTATGCTCCCTAGTTTGGAATAAGAAATGCAGAATATTGAGGCCACAACTGAAAACAGAGTCTGTGTGCAAGCTCAGCCAAATAGGAACTATTTGGGGAAATTTGGAAAGATTTTGTTTCACTTGTTTACTGATGTTCATTTACTGCACAAGATAAACCCATGTTCAAGAACAATCGAGCTGAATATACCATTGTTTTTCAGAGTTACACATATTCTGCTGTTCTTCTATATTACAAAGATGCCTCTCCAGTTTTATCTGATGAGAAAAGATTTATATTTCATAGGACTAACAATTGCATTTTTTTTTAAGTGAGTATCACTAAGTCAAATGAAAGTAGCCTACTAACACAGAAACAGTCCTCTACTCTGGGGACTTTGAAAGATCAGCTGGGATGAGCTATCTCCTCATTACCTGCAAGGAAGACAGATTACCACTATGGCATGGAAACATGTGGATGGACTGCTTACCACCTCTAAGCAGATGGTATGTGGGATGTTTTGGAGCAGGATTGCAAAAAGGCAGATTTGAACTTCTGGCGAAAGGAGGAAGTACTTTTAGGTGTACAACAGAAGCTGCATGGGACAAAATGGTTAGGAAGAGGAAAGCAGACTGAACACACACAGTTTAAGAAAAATCCAGGCAAAGTTTCCCTTACTATTTTGACTAGCTCTTCAGTGAGTTTACACCCTCCTTTTGTTACTAATTTGTTGCATCCAAGTTATAGAACAGGTTACTTGTACTCCCTCCAATTTATTACACTCAAATTATTTTTGTTATAGGCAGAAGCAACACACTTTGTATGCATAGTCAAGGATTTATTATTAGTCCAATTAAAGTCTTAACAGCCTAATCAGAGAATTATTATTCCAGTAACACTGATGTTAACACTTACAATGCAAATTATATACAGCTAAAGTGATCTGTACACAAACTTTCTGGTATTTACTCTATTCTCTGATGCTATCCTCACCTCTTCCATTACCCTATGGGTCCCTCAGCTGGAGGTGAGGAGTATAGGGAGTCACCAGCATCACAAGTCCTTCACTGGCAAAAGCACAAAGCTGATGGTGTTGATTTTCTCCTCTTTCCTCTAAGATCTTGAGGTCATTTGTATATGTTTACTAATGTGCTCTACATCTTGCTCTTTCTTCAGTTGTCTGCAAGCCCACATTGCATCTGAATTTACTGTATATGCTGCATGTATTTTTTTACATGTTGGATAGCTGTTCTCTGTTCTTTTTGTTACTGTTTTGTTTTTGCCTAGACCCTAGGGAGCACTGGGCCCTCTGGTGTCATCCCACACTTATGTTTTCAAGTCCTCTGCTATCATCCCTCACATATCCTCCTCAGTGTGCTGTGTTGTGTTCTAGAGTCATGGATGGCCCATTCTACACAGTCATTACTTGTTATTGCTATCTATTAATTAAAAAAAAATATAAATAAGCATTGTATTGCACAATTGCGCAAAGCTAAAAGGTAAAATGAAAGTCATTATCATCTGATCATTAGACCATTAGATCATTGCCATTACAGTTAAAAATAAGCTAACACAAACTTCCATGCAGGTTCTGAGGCCTGTATTGTTAATGTAACACAAAGCCTACAGCTTGTTAGAAGCAACAGTAATGCTATACTTATTTTGCTGGGTGGCTACACATTTGTATAGAACTTTTATCCTCTGGGACAGTAAAGACCCTTCAGCACCTTGTTATCTTCGTGCTCAGAAAAAAAGGGTAAAAAAAAGGGCCCTGGGAGCTACCGATCAGTCAGCCTCATCTCCATAATAACATGGAACAGATCCTTCTGTAAAATATGTTGAAGTATGTGGAAGATAGGAAGGTAATCAGAGACAGCCAACATGGCTTCACCAAGGGCAAATAGTGCCTGACCAATATGGCAGCTTTCTATGATGCATTAGTGGATCATAGAATCATAGAATAATGTTCGGGTTGGAAGGGACCTTTAAAGGTCATCCAGTCCAACCCCCCTGCAAGGAGCAGGGACATCTCCATCCAGATCAGGTTGCTCAGAGCCTCATCCAGCCTGGCCTTGACAAGGATAAGGAAAAAGCTACAGATGTCATCTTCTCAGACCTTGAAAGGCCTTTGATATGGTCCCCCAAAACATTCTTATCACTAAATTGGAGAGATATGAGTTTGATGGATGAGCTGTTAAATGGATAAGGAATGCAGCTGGATCCAAAGAGTTACAGTCAATGGCTCAATGCCCAATTAGAAATTGGTAACAAGTGATGTCCCTCAAGGGTCTGTACTGAGACCAACACTATTTAATATCTTCATCAGTGACATAGACAGTGGGATTGAGTGGACCCTCAGCAAGTTTGCAGATGACACCAAGCAGAGTGGTGCAATTGATTCATTGGCATTCTGGCTGATGTCATCCAGAGGAACCTTGACAAGCTTGAGAAGTGGACCCATCCGAACCTCATGAAGTTCAATAAGACCAAGTGCAAGGTCCTGGATCTGGGTCAGGGCAATCCCCAGTATCAAAACAGACTGGGGGATGAATGGATTGAGAGAATCCCTGTGGAGAAAGACATGAAGATATTGGTGAATGAAAAGCTGGACATCAGCTGGCACTTGCAGTTCAGAGAACCAACCACATCCTAGGCTTCATCAAAAGAAGTGTGGCCAGCAGGTCAAGGAAGGTGATTCTCCCCCTTTAGTCTGTTCTTAAGAGACCTTACATGGAATGCTGTCTCCAGCTCTACAGTCCCTAGCACAAGAAAAGCATGGACCTGTTAGAGCAAGTCCCGAGGAGGGCCACAAAGATGACAAGAGGGCTGAAGCACCTTCCCTATGAGGTCAGGCTTGAGAGAGTTGGGGCTGTTCAGTCTGAGGAAGAGAAGGGTCTGGAGATACTTTATTGTGGCCTTTCGATATTTAAAAGGAGCTTATAAGAAAGATGGAGAAAGACTTTTAATCAAGGTCTGCAGTGGCAGGAACAAGGGGCAATTATTTTAAACTGAAAAATGGTAGATGTAGATTAGATATAAGGAAGAAATTATTCACTCTGAGAGTGGTGAGGCATTGGAACAGCTTGCCCAGAGAAGTTGTGGATGTCCCATCCCTGGAAGTGGCCAAGGCCAGGTTGGATGGGGCTTTGAGTGACTTGGTCTAGCAGAAGGTGTCCCTGGCCATGGCAGGGGGATTGGAACTAGATGATCTTTAAAGGTTTCCAACCCAAAGCATTCTCTGATTCTATGAAGGAGCAGGTGAACTGGCAGACACTACCATGCTCCCGGGGCTGCCTGCAGTGCAAGCAGCTCCTGCCTGAGTGTTGCAGGTGTAGCCTCTCCTCTGTATCTCATTATGATCAGGAGAGTCAAATTTAATTGCCAGGAATAAGAAGCCAAAGTTAAGCCAAGCAAAATAAATGAAGAAGCAGGTACAAGCTATTATTTCCTTCATTTCTTTGTCACTTGCACCAAGGGAGGGTGAACCCACAAGCTGGTCTTGTTTTATATTTCTTCTCTTTTTATATAACTGAGCTCTGATTGCCTGATGCCTGATTAACACAGAATAGGAGTAAATAACTGATGAGGAAGGATGGTTGCCACGGTGCTGAATACTAAAACTGTACAATTCCTCGTTTTGAGTAAAGAGAATGTTGCAGGGGAAGCTGTTTGATTTTTTTTGTTGGTTTGGTTTGGTTTGGTTTTAATTTGTGACTAGTACACACACAAAAGCACCTCCCATTACTCTTGGTCACCATCTGTTTTTTCTCTTTTTCCATTTTTATTTTCCTTCTCCAAACTTCCCCTCTCTGTTCTCCCTCATCACCTGTTTGTTTAAGTAGCAATTTCCCTAAAGTTTTGAGACACAAATATGAACTGACACTGCTAGTCCCCTGACAAAGGCATTTCTAATGCCTGAACAACTCCTGGCTGTAGAGTTATAACAGAAAAAAATAATTTGTTTTTCACCTTCTGACAGAGATTTCAGTCCCAAATCAGAGACAGTTTGCATTCAAATAATTGTTCTGATGATGTAACATATCAATAATAAGCATATTTGTAGTAAATATTATTTTGTTCAACTTGCCGTAGCTTTATTTGCTATGACAGTTGTGCTAAAGAGTTGTTCTAAATCAGCAGAGCCCGATCCTGATGTGGTTTTTCCAAAATACTCATATTTATAAAGACTGAGATTCTGACTTCTTCTCTTTCTCTTTATGCTAAACTGCATTATCTGTTTGCTCAGAGAGTGGATGCAGCCCATGCTGCCTATTAATGTAAGTAACCTGAGGTGATCAAAATATGTGCATGATCATCTAATTAAGTTTATTAGCTATGAACACAAACAGTATGACCTCATCCTCTGATATTTATATAAGTAGGGACACATCCTGTAAATAGCCATTGCTCCACTGACGTGAGAGGGTTAGTGTCAGGTGGTACTGAATGGTAAGGAGGAGGAACACAACTGAAATTACTTCCAGTTAGTTATGACCAAGAATGACAAAAAACATTGAGTCTCAGATGTTTTGGTCTTTGTTGCTTTGGCTAAAAGTTGATGAATGCAAAAGGTACTGGACACCTGTCTTTATATCCTGGCCTTCAGCACGTGAGGAATTGTCAGACTAAGCACTGAGCTGCTTATTCATACTCTCCAGAGAAGAGTACATGCCAGCTAGAAGTCTATGGTTTGACTTTGCTTTTAATTTGTATTGGACGCCTATTTCCGATACAGCCAGCAAAGTGAAAGTAGCCTTAGCTTCCTTCAAGTCTTGATTTCCAGAGCTGCCACCAGTCATGGTGACCTCTCTTAAAAGCCACCTCAGTTTTGGAAGAGTGACTTCTGAGCAGCAAAGACGCCTTTGAAAACATGGAGCCACCAAATGTCCATCCCTGCTTACTGTTGCAGGGATGACTCCATCTGCTCCTTGGTCAAGAGTGTCACCAAGCATGAGGTCTCTGGTTGCAGCAGTTACGAAGTGACACATTGGGTGCACATAAAGAAGGGATTTGCTTTTCACATTGGGCAGTTTCTTGGCATATCTGCAGATGAGCTTGCTGGAGCACATTACAGGACACTCAAAGTATCAATTTTTGGGAAAGCTGGTCTATTGACTAAAGAATTAGAATATCTGATACTTTCTATGCCTAAAATATATTTAGTTTTAAACAAAGAGAACTTGACTATACTCCTAAAAAAACCCAAAAAAACCCCCCCAAAAAAACCAGAAAAGAAAACCTGTAAGTGTTTGTTCTTTGGTGTTTCCTACAATGCGCAAGTAAGTGCTTTCCAGTCAAGTGAGTCACTCGCACATATTTAGTGTCTTGATCTCTCATTCTCTAAGGAAGATGAGCATGTGTGAAATTATTTTTTTGAATTTTCTTTCTTTTTTCTTTTTTTAAAAAAATCTATTTCATTTTATTGCTGCAGTGCTTAGAATATCCTACAAAGTCAGGGCCTTGGTGAATTAAATGCAGCTTAAATTAGTAAGTAAATACTTTCCTGATCTCAGAGAAACCACAAAGTCAGGTAACAGAAAGCAGCAGGCAGCAGGTAACTCTAGATCATGTTGATAGTTTCCATTTCCCAGCTCCAACTATGCTGCTTAACTCGCTCTCAACAATCTGATATTTCACGCAGTTTTCTCCCTTCCTGATTCCACTTGTAGTGGTTTATATCCAGCTTTGCTTTTACTACTGAAATTTGTATTGTTTATTCTATCTTCATTTTCTGTCAGCACGACTTTCCTGTTCCTGCTTTGCTGTACAGTATTGCCATATAAATAAATAAGGAAGAGGCAGCTGTAGCAAAAACTGAGCTGTGCTGGGTTTTAGAAATATCTCTTGCAAAAATTAGAAATAATTTGACTTATATGAATCCCTTTGCTGGAGGAAAATCCTAAAATGCAAGTGAGCCTTGCTGGTGCCTGGAAGGGAACAGGCACAGAATTTGGTGCTATTGTGCCAGGAATGTATCTTTCATTGATTTCTGGAAGGATAAAGCACAGAGTCAAACATCTCATCACTCATGCAGATTTCTTTATCCTAGGAAAAAAAGGACAAAAATATAACATAAAACAAAATTAGGCACCACATGAAACAAAATCAGCCAAAAAACAACATGAAGCCAAGCTTTTATGACACCATTGTAAAAGACAGACTGAAATAACTCATGGTAAATTACTGTGAATTAATCACCACTTTAGTGAAGATATATTGCACAGCAATTCTCTAGGGTCCAGTTCTATAACGTGCTTTTATAGGAAAGCTTGATGTTTCTGGGAGATGAGTGCTCTCTGTTTCTCATGAGAAATCAGTGGGACAGATATCAGTGACTGACTGAGCTGCTTTCGTTCAGCGTTTTCAATACTCAAGCATTATGATTACAGCAGAGAACTGCAGTGCTTCAGAAGGCAAAGGGGATACTAAATTGTGGGGACAGTGGAAGAAATGATAGACCATCCAGTGTATACACTTGACAGTACATTGTTGAGCTTGGCCAATCTTTTGAAAGGCAGAAGAGTGAATTTAAAGGAAATGTGCATCTGGGTCTGAGATACATGAATAGGAACAGGTCTGGGATTGTAACCTGTTGTGATGGTCACCTGTACCTAGGTCACTCAGAGCTTGTACCACCAGGCTGGACCCTAACCTTCCTCCACCGACAGAAATGAGATATGTCCAAGGGGGACACTTCCAGTGACTTCCAGTTCATCCCAATTCAGGTCTCCCTCACTGTATCAGCCCTCTGCTGGATGTCTTTAATTAAGCAGTATGGCCTCCATCATCTGGTATTTAAGATACTCACCTGGATCCTCTCCTAGGTCTGTCAGATAATTTGTAATTTTCATTTGTTGGTCTCTATTGGTTGTGAAAATATTACAATATTATTTTAAATATCACCAGGTGGACATGAAATGGGCAGTGGAGCTGCAAACAGAAAGTATTAACAAACCACAAGGTGCTTAGTGGCAAGGAGGTATAACCATACAGCTCCCTGAAAGCTCTTGCCTTGATTTAACAGAGGTGGTCACAAAGAATTATTGTTCAGGATGTGCCTTGTGTTTATTTCCTCATTAATGCTCTCCAGTTGCTGGTTTGATTTTTATCAGGCTATGCTTGCCTTTAGAAAATGAGAATGTTGGAGTATAAACTGGGAAGTGCTGCACAAAACTCCTCAAATGCTTACAGCTTGAAAAAAAGACCAAAAAAGCCCAGTTCCTGCAGTAATTCTGCATGCAGTGTTTCTTGTGCATTTTGAAACACACAGATGGATGTTTGGAAGCCACTGAGAATTGTTGCTTTGGAGTCCAGGGGCCAAAATATTGCTCCACGTGCTTAACATACAGACTGTAGAGTTCATATTTCTTGAGCCAGAAATACTATTCTTTAAAAATTGATTACAAAATCTCTTGCAAACCTTAGATGCCTGTTATTATTAATTATTGTGAGATAAATATGAGATATATGAGATAAATAAGGGTAGTGAGTTTTGAGTGAATAATTAATTAGCCTTTTTCAGCTAATCAATATCCCACCATTTAAAAGTATGTTCAGAATAACCTCTGAATAAATCAGAAATTGAAAAGATACATTTGTTAAATCCAAGTCAGAGGTTGTTTGTTTTTTCTTGTTTTATTTTTTTCCCTAGGAAATGAATGAAGAGGTGTGATCCATCTTCTTTTAGCAGAAACCTAAGTGAGAGGATTTGATTGAGTTCACAGAGAGATCAAACACAAAAAAGGCAATAAAGGGAGAACAATTGGAAGAAGCTGAATGAGTCACAGAGCAGCATAGAATGATGTCCTTAATCTCCACCATGTGTTTCTGCTAAATAACTCCTTATTTTACCTTTTATAATACTGTGACAGGTCTTAAATTGTTAGTTTCTTTTTTTTCTGATTGTATGATAGCTGTAGGAAATGTGGCAGGATATACAGCTACTGCAAATGCAGCTGCTGCAAATTTAATGTCTGTTACAGACTCAAATCACATATGTGTGCTCTAGATATGAAAATAATCTTACTCATTTCAATTGCACTTGCATATGTAAAGATAAGCAAACACATGCATGCATTGTGGGATGGACCATTTTTGCCAAATATCTAGAAATTAAGTGGCAAGATGAATATTTTCCAAGATATTTCAGTGAGAGCTTTCACTCCAGATTTTCTCACATCTTTAAAATACTAATTTTAATATTACAATAATGTAAAAAAAAACCCCAGATCTTTATTTTGTTGGACTAACCTATTTGATATTAGTTTCTGTATTGCTTGTGCCTATATTGGACTGTTACTCTTGCATTAACAGAAACATTTCATTTTCTGTAGTATACATAAGGTAAAGATGTATGAGGAGTTCCAGTTGATAGCTATAAAAACTGTAGCTGCTTGCTGTTCAAATTTCAGTGTGCACTGGCCAGAAGGTGGTGCTTTCAACCATAGATGTGCAAATCAGAAAAGAAAATATGAATATGAGCTGTATGAACAATTTTATGCATTGAATAATAGAGGAAAGCAGAGAATTCAGTGAGTTTCGCTAAGTCAAACACAATCTAAAAAGGGGCCACCACAGTCCAGAAGGAAGCAATGTAAAATGGAATCTTCTTTCCTATTTAACACTTTTGTTCACTTCATTGTCTAAGTCAGATTTTTCTTCCTGATTGCAGCACAGTGGTAATGTAGCTTGGACTACTGAAGTCTGTGTGTTCCCTCCCCTTGAAATAGCTTCAGTTTTTGAACATTTTCTTTGGCTTCCACTGATGTCCCTGAAACAACAACAGAGGAAAAAGGCATTTGCTGTTATTTTGAAATGTGTATATTGCATGTGGAAGAGGTGGGGAGAAGTGACAGGTTTGAACCTGCAAAAAAGTTTTGCTCTCTGTGTAGCCAGAAGAATAAGAAGAAACCTCCTGGAGACAGATTCTGAATAGCTGGCACTATAGGATTGCACATGAGTGTGTGTGCATCCAGTGTCTTGTACATAGTGCTGTTCTGCTGCCCTCCCATGACTTTGGCTTATCTTACGGAACTCCCTGGCCATTTAAAGCCCTACTGCTCAATTCCTGCAATTTTGCTGCACTTAAAACTGTATCATTTCACCTCTGACTAGTTTTATTGCCCTCAACAGGGCTTTTTGCATATGTAAAGTTTATTAACATACTTACCTAAATGTTTGCAAATTCAAGCCATGAAAATTATCTTCTAAAGGTTTGATTTGAAATTACACTCCTTTGATTAGAGCTCTGTTCTTAGTCTTCAATAAATCTCATTGAGTTACTTGACCTCTAGATGATCATCCTAATCATCAGCTTTGTTTTCATGTTAATTACAGGTTTGATGGGAGATTTGAGGTAATGGTGAAATGGAGGAAGGTTCATAATACAAAGCAGGCCAATATTTTTGGTGAACATTGACTGTATTAATATAAATTAAAGAAAAGGTTATGTACACATAGGTGTTTTATTTATCTTGATTAATCAAGCAGTGCTCCTGAAAAAAAAGCCCCACATAGATTTTAGTGTCAGTAGCTAGAATTTCTTCAGACTTCAACAGAATTAACTTTCTGTTCCAGTTCTTGAAAATCTCTTTAGCTGAGGTCTTTAGTTGTGTTCTTAATGAACATGTTAAGGTTTTTAGTTCTGTTGATTGAAGCAAATTAATTTTGGACTTTGCTAATTGGGGACAACTGTCAAATTCTTCTCCAGGGATGAACTGAAAATTAATAAAGATATGATATCCTTAGAAATGTTTGAAGGTTCTTAATTATCAGAGTTCCTGTGCTGTTGTCCTTAGATATTCTATAGGAGTGAATTTTTTCCTTTCTCCCCATGCAGAAAGTTAGCTCAAGACTTATGTAATAGTTAAACACTGCTTAACAATCCTTTGATATATAAATGGTGTATATTTTTAGAGTGAATAGTAACCTACTGCTCTAGTCACAAAGTCTTTTCTCTGACATTCTTTTCAGGGGATTTTTTGCCTTTGTAAGGACTTCAGACTGCGATATATGGTAATAGAAACCTTGGCATTTTCTATTAGTAAGTATAAGGAGATTATTGCTATAAAGAGATAGAGAGCTAAACAATGTTATCACTTTCTGAAGATTATATAGTTTATTAAATTTATCTAATCCTTATTAATTCCACACCTAGAGGATTTAAATTGACGGGATGCTTTGAAATAGACTTTGGATACAAGATGAATTGGACTATGTCTGTTCTTTTTCCAGAATAGGCCTGAAAAGCTCTTTGGGGAAGATCCCTTATCTTTCCATTTGTATGTGCACATACCTACCTCATACCTGGGACTATTAATAAATAAATTAAGAAAAAAAATAGAATTTGCGTAATAAGAAAAGTCATTCTGAATGAAATGAGACTCGTGAAGCCACTGCTGTGTAACATGACTTACAGCACAAAGACAGCACTCACTGTGCCTAGTAGAGCTCTGCTCCCCATCCTCTTGTTAAAACTGCACCTGTTTATAAGAGATAGCTCTGTACTAGGGAAGGATTACTCAGCCTTAATAATTCTTCTTCGTCTTTTTCCTCATCACTGTCATACTTCATGCTGCAAAGGCTGGAAAAACAAAGGTCTCCAGAGCCTGGAATGGAGATATTTCTGCATCATGTAGAAAAAGCACTGTAAGAAGATGCGGTCTTTTGCCTGTCCAAGCAGGATCGCCCCATCTTCTGCCTACGTTCAAAGGAAGGTAATAGCTCCTTTATAGGGTGATTAAACCCAGAGAAAATCATCTTATGGAAATGCCTTTTCTTTTCATTGCTTATAGTAAACATCAAGGATGAACTTTTATTCCCTGTGTTAGCAGGGCACTGCTAATGACAGGACAAAATTCAGGGTGCGAGCTCAGAGGCAGGCTGTATAGAAAACATCAGAAACACACCAGAAGCCAGTAGAACTAAATCAATTTACACTAGCAGAGATCAAGCCCGGTATGTCTGGCATGGTCTGGTGAATACAGCTGATGAATGGGTCAGCCATTTTAAGGATTTCAGTAGAGTTGTTCTAGGATTTCCAATAGAACATTTTTCACCAGAAAATCACCCTTTGGCCAGCTCTTTTCCTATGAACCTGTATATCCAAGTGAAATTCTGAGCTAGAAACCAGGAAATGTTCTCAAAATGGGAACAAGCAAATGTTTATTGGGCTTTGTTCTTTGTTGATGTTTGTTTGATTGTTTTTTCCCTCGAGAACACATTTCTGTGGGGATATGTTCTTGTATTACAAATGTTGCACTTTAAGCATAGAAGTTAAACAAAAAATCCGCTTTTTCAGGGTGCAGGCTTCTGAGTGATTAATCAAATTTTTACTAGTACTTTTTCCATTTTTCTGAGAAGTACTGAATTACTTTTGTTTTTGTTAAGAATATGAATGGCTACAGCTTTCACTGTCAGGGGCCTTTCCATGAAATAAAAATCTATGATATTGCACAGCCCGGTTACTCCTGCTCCCAGAAGAGAGGCTGACGCAGGCAAGGGCTCTCTCGGGGCATATCAGCACAGATGGGAACAGACAGACTCAATCTGCCTTTGCTCCATGGCCATATTGGCACAGAGCAGTTTTCCTCAAGATAACCTTTTGAAGCGGGACAGTGGGGCCATAAGGTGCTGAGCATAGTCTTGGGAGTTCCCAGCTTTCCCTGCTGCATTTATATAGGCAGGCCAAATCCTGCGTCCTAGGTTTCCATGCAGATATGTCATGGATGAAATGAGAGGTGAGAGTTAGGGATGAGGGGGATGGCAACAGGGCATGGGAAGGAGGAAAAGGAAACTTATCCAATGTTGATATTGCTTGACAGTGCCTGAAAAGGTTGAGAACGCTCATGGGAAGGAGTGGAGCTTGTTTCAGTTGCTGAGTTTTGTTTTAGTTTTTCTGGTTTTGTTCTCTTTCCTTTGACAGCAAGTGTGGGGAGTTAGGGTTAATTTTGTGAGAAGGAGGAAAACATCTAAATGGGTTAGTAGTTTATGCGGGAATTACTGGAGGTACCTGAAAGGACACTTTGCACTGCACACTTCCCAGGGGACAGGTATCACCAGTTGTTATCCTGTGGCCGGACAGGGATGGTCTTTACGGATCAGCACCTCTTGTTAGCCAGCTGTTGCAAAGTCCTGTAGTTTAAAACAGATTCAGCTTCTTCCCTGCCTTAAGGAACAGCCTCTTTCCTTTTCTCAGCATTTGTTAAATGCTACTAGTCAGCTCTCTGCTGTAATAGATGTGGTGTGGGAGAAAGCAGACATAATCCCCATTGCAAAGAGTTTGGGATCTAAATAATCTGCTTCAGTTTATCAGACTCTGAGTGTGATAGCAACACAATAATCAGCAGCTGAGTAGCTCAATGATGGTTATCAGCAGATGTTCATCTTCAGCCTTGTGGGATTGAACACTAAATGATTAATAATTCCCATTTTAAAGTAAAACACATTAACTGAGAAATCAGAATTTGCTTAGCTTTTCCTAAGCATTGGTGTAACTGAGATAAAAATAAATAAATACATTTACAGTGCTGCAAGACAAAGGTTACTGTGATTCTATTCCTTATTTACTGAGGATAAAGGATATTCTTTGGAGATAATTCAGACAAAATAGGAATGTGTATGTAAAACTAGCTTGAATGATGGAAGTGGCTGTTAGCTTGGACTCAAGTAAAAGTATTATCCTTAAATAGTAGATCCAGGTAGAAGGCTGGTGGTTGTTCTTATCAAATGTATTTAACTCCTGGAATATTTTTTTTTTTTTATGCAATCAGGGCAAATTGATATAATCACTTTTATATTAAAGAAAAGTATTCACCAATGAACATCAAATGAGATCAGCGAAAGGCAGGCTACAGAACATGTGTATCCACTGTTTAGTGGGACAGTGGGCCCATTGACAAATACATGGAAAAGACCAGGGCACTCAAGGGTTTTGTCACCTCCATTCACAACGGGAAGGCTTGTGCGCCTGGTGGTATAGTCTAAGGAAGAGAAGCATTCACTATGGTAGAGTTAAGGGCCAGTTAAGCACCAACTACATGGGTCTCTGGCATCAGGCTGGATTCATCTAAGGGAGCTGAAGGAGGTTGTTGATGTCATTTCATGACTGCTCTTTTTTCATCTTTCAAGATCATGATGATTGAGAGAGGTTCCTAATGATGAGAAAAAGCCATTATCACACTCATCTTCAGGATGGGCAAGAAAGAGGACCTGGGGAACTGCAGACTGGTCAGTCTCATTTCATGTACTTGGAAGGTTAAATTTTGTCTGACCGAATGTATTGCCTTCTACGATGAGAGAGGCCTGGTGGGTAAGGTGTGAGCAGTGGACTTGACTTTAACCTCTATCTAATCTCTATCAGCCTTAATAGTTCTATCATTTTTGGATATGTTATCTAATAT
Source organism: Tetrax tetrax (assembly GCA_009806455.1). Taxonomy (NCBI): domain Eukaryota; kingdom Metazoa; phylum Chordata; class Aves; order Otidiformes; family Otididae; genus Tetrax; species Tetrax tetrax. The sequence goes on along the minus strand of WHYT01017137.1, from coordinate 237,117 downwards.
AGTTTGTGCATTTCACTATTCTGAATGTAATCAGTGTTTTAGGACTACCATACAGAGAGAAGACATACTTGTGCTTGTTCTCTGAAATAAGCAGGCAGCTGTCTAACCATCTACTGCTCAAATATGAGCAGTAACTGTTTATTTTGATGACAGATATGTGTTCAAAATCATAGGTAAATAGAGGTCAAAAGCTGATACTAAAGAAGGACATAATGAGAGCTTCCCAGAACAACCTTCTAGCCTTCAGAAACTTGCAGTTTAGGGACTTCCTGAGTGAGGAGGAGTCCTGGTATTTCATACCACTCAATGGAGTCTTTTTGTTGTTGTTGTTATTCTGATGTACTCTTAAACAGTGTTCAACAATTTCCTCTTTGCTCACAGTTCAAAGTGCTCCAAGGTGGTACACAACCTGTTCAAGGGATCCTCATAGCCTTTCATAACAGAATGTATTTTCTTGGCTTGAAAAAAAAATCCCCACTATCATTTCAATAGTGAGAGTACTGTCCTTGAGTTTTGTAGCATACTTTAAGAAAGCATAATTATGATATAAGGCACAATAAACCAGATAATTTGTCACACGTTTTTATTACTTCTATCACATAATACCAAGCTTGAGGGTTAATTATATTTTGTAATTCCATTGAAAGGGCAATCACTTTTGTATGCCAAAATCTCATATTTATCATAGTGCTGAGCTCCCAGCTCAGAATTCTGTCATTAGAAGTTAGAGCACTTTACAAAATAGGTTAAGTGCCGGTCCTGATTTACTGATGGGGAAGCAGAAGTAGGGAGGAATGAAGTGATTTGCCTACAGTAGTCAGCAGACCACTAGCGGCAAAGTCCCAACAGGTGCCTCCCTCATCAGGTAACAACACCAAGATGTTTTGGTGGTCTTACATTCTTTGTAGTTTATTTATATGTTATTTTATTTTATTGGAGGTGCAGTTTTCTGATACTATCTTTTTCAGGATCTTGCCTCCTTGCAGACTGGGGGTTTTTGTTTGTTGTTTTTTAATGCATAATATGCTTGAAACAAGATACTTCAGAAGTGGATGCAGACTTTGGATCTCAATAGTATTTCAGAGTATTTGAATTTGCAAATGTTACTGAACACTTCTTCTGAATCAGGCCATTTTCACTTGCTGCAAATTAAAAACATTTTTTTTTAAAAAAAAAAAGTTGATCTTGGCTTCATTTTCTAATAACTTCTAGTTTTTCAAATATATATATTATATTTTCTGTTATAATTCTCTTGCCTTCTCAGTCATTCTGTTAATCTACTAATTCCCTAGTATTCTGCAGCCCTACTGTCTGTGTCAACGTTCAGTATTTTATAAAATTTACTACAAATATGAAACTTATTAAAAGGAATAAAATACTTCATCCTCTGAGCCTGGCATTAGCTATGACGTTCTTCATGGTTTGTTTTGGTGTCTCTCCTAAGTGGTAATTGCCCCTGTTATCTTTATTTACCTTTTACTCACTTGGTAACTAATTTGATTTATCGGAAAATAAATCTCAGCCTTGAGCTAAGCTTCAAGCAGTAACATTACAAAGACAATATGGATAAAAGAAAACCAGATTCCAGAATTTGTTTTTCAGTGAGCCCTAATTGACTATACCTTCTCATTTTGTTGCTTTCTCATTTACATCTTTAAAAATCTTTCGTAGTTTAGCACCAGTCAGGACCAAGCTAAGCTGTCTCTCAATCAATCTCCCCACCCTTTGAGGGAACAGGGGAGAGGAAATATAACAAAAAGCCGGAGGTTTGAAACAAGGATGGGGGAGATCATTCAAGTTACTGTTACAGGCAAAACAGACTCCACTTGGGGAAAATTATTTCAATTTATTAACAATAAAACCAAAGCAGGATAATGCGAGAGAACAAAAACTTCACCTCCTACCCCTCCCCTCTTCCCAGGCTTAACTTCATACAAAATTATCTCCACCTCCTTCCTTCCGGAGGGGCACAGGAGGGAATAGGGAATGGGAGTTGCAGTCAGTTCATCACATGTTGTCTCTGCTGTTCCTTCCTCCTTGGGGGAAGAACTCCTCACATTCCTCCCCTGCTCCAGTGTGGGGTCCACCCTCAGGCTACAGTCCTTCAGCCTCCTGAAATGGCTCCGGTGTGGGTCATTTCTTCCACAGGGTGAAGTCCTTCCAGAAGGGCTGTCCCAGCGCGGGCCCTCCCTGGGCCACAGCCTCCTTCAGGTATCCGCCTGCCCCAGCGTGGGGTCCTCCCCGGGCTGCAGGGGGATCTCTGCTCTTCCGTGGGCTCCATGGGCTGCAGGGGGATCTCTGCTCCTCCGTGGGCCTCCATGGGCTGCAGGGGCACAGCCTGCTCCACCATGGGCTGCACCATGGGCTGCAGGGGAATCTCTGCCAGGAGCTGCATTATTGCTTCCCCTCCTTCTTCACTGACCTTGGCGTCTGCAGCTGTTCCTTTCACAAGAAATTCTTCACAATCAGGCTCAGGCAGACGCCTCTCAGGATCTCTTCTCATCTCATCTCCTCTCCACTTCTTGTGGTTGGGCTGGGCCGAGTTGGGCCCACACGGCCACCTGGCGGGAGGCCAGAGGGTGAGGCCTGCAAGGCCCACAAGGCTCACGCCTCCCCCTCTCTACCTCTGCTTCTGCTGCTTCTCTTGTTTTTAATTTTTCCCCTTCTTAAATATGCTGTCACAGAGGCATTATCACTGTCACCAATTAGCTCAGCCCAGGCCAACAGCAGGTGTGCCATAGACCCAGCAGAGTCCACTGGACAAAGGCGAAACTTCTAGCAGCTTCTTGCAGATAGTGGCACTGTAGCCCCCCCACTGCTACAAAAAAAACCCAGCACAAATCTTTAAACAAACCTGAAGTTTCCCTTCAAGTATGGGAAGTTGGGTTTTTTTAAAGTATTACACAATTATTTCTAAGTTATACGCTGATTGAATTAACAAGTACTGCTTTAAGAGCCTAACTTTTCAAAACGTACTATATCCTATCAACGATCTTAAACTTATTAATAAGCTCAATTGTTCACTTTTAGCCAGATACATAAATGTTATACATTGAAGTCAAGGCCTATTGAATCTCAAAACCCTCACAAACATAGTGAACAACTTATACCTGAATTAAATTAAAAACTTTGTTCATTTTAATCACATATTTTCTGCCTAGGACAATATTGGAACCAGTGGAAGTTGATAGCAGAGTGCATTTATTGTGCATAAGGGAAATGTTAAATGTAAAAATGTACACTTTTAGAACTGAAATATTTGTCTGAAAGTATTTGTGGGGAAAAATATCCTGGAAAGAAAGATTTCGAGTAAATTTCAAACCTTGGCATTGGTGAATAACTGGAACATTGTACTATATCTAGGAAAACTTGAAGAGTTTTTGTTTTTAAGGAAAATTAAATGTTTCTATATGCTTATTTTTATGTATGGTTAATTTACAAGCACTGGATTAAGATTTTGCACAATTTTTGTTGTTTTCCCGACATACATATGTTCCAAATGTATTAGTAAGACAGATAGCATTGTTCTTCAGAGGCCGCTGTGGTCCATCAGGTAAATAATTCATGTTTTGTGCTGTATGAATACATACTTGTGTTTTCTGCAGTGAATGATAAAGGATCCAAGTTTTCTCTCCCTTTATTATCTTTACATAAGCATTAAGGACATCACTCCAGAGACAAAGTGGAAGCAGCACAAAGCCTGCTTTTAGATAAATAGTGTACATTGTAACCTCTATCTCTATATTTATTACAGACAAAACCCAACAACAGAAGAGAATACTTTCAAGGCTGCGAAGCCTAGCCTTTAAATCTGGAAAATGCCAGCAATAAGATTGCACTATGGGCTTTATATATGTGCTTTTTCTATGTGTTTTCTCCCTCACCCATAGGACTCATGCCTCAGCCAGTTCCTCAAATCCTTCTGTAAATACAAGAGTATTAATCCTCTCATCACCTTGGTTACTACAGTCATTGCTGCAGTATCCATGGGCTTGAGAAAGATGTATTTTTTCCCAGTATACCTTCATAGAGAGAGGTTATTTCCAAATGTTGAAATGCCAGTTGAAGGTCTGGTGCATAAAATAAGCAAGGATCAAGTTTTCACTGATTTGAGTTGAATGTTTAGAAGCTCTGAGATCTTCTTCTTTTTTCTTTTTCTTTTTTTTTTTTTTTTCCCCAATAGAGTACTTAGCACTATATTGCATCCAGTATGGTCAAGAACAGCTCCCAGCATCTCTCAATGCAGCTGTGAAGGATTAGCATCTCTGCAAATCAGACCCTTGAGCACTAGTCTAGATATCCAGAAAACAATCCAGTGTTTCCCTTAATAATCTGGCTTTTGGTTTCCTTTTAGTCAGATTATCCTCTTACCCTTCCTTTCTCTCAAGGCCATTTTATCATGCCTAAGGTACCTAGTCATGTACAACAAGCACATCATTGATGAAAGTTCGCAATCAGATCCTATACAGAAGCAGAGGGTTTCTACCTGCTCAGAGAAAGATCTACTTTTTTAACTTGCTAAAAGACAATATCTTTTCCCTTGGCAACAATAGATTTTTTTTTTAGCTGGAACCTTCTACAGAAATATTGAACCTGAGTTAGCCCTTTAGCATGGAAAATTTCAGCACCCAGGGTCATGCCTGCCTGTGATATTACTTACTCTTTGATCTGTGGGCTTAGCTAAAAGCTAATACCTGAGCCTTTTCTGGGCTACTTCTCAGAGAAAAAAAAAAAATTGATGTTATTAGGTATTTTTCAAGTTTCATCCTGTTTACCAGGATGAAAAGTAATGGTAATTTTTTTTTTTTTTTCTGAATGCTGCATGAAGGGAGAAGGGAATGGAGACAAAAGCTCAGCCTTTTTTTTTTTTTTTTTTTTTTTTTTTTTT
>WHYT01017137.1:201671-232209 GCA_009806455.1 Tetrax tetrax | reverse complement strand
AGAGATAACCTACGCCGGGGCAGTTTAACGAAGGACTGTGGCGTATGGGTGGGACCCCACACTGGAGCAGGGGAGGGATGTGAGGAGTTCTTCCCCCAACTGTGAAGCAGCGGCGTAAAACAACGCATAATGGACTGACCGCGACTCCCATTCCCTCTTCCCCCCTGTGCCGCTCGGGGTGGGGGGGAAGGTAGATAATGTTAAGCTCGGGAAGTGGGAGGCGTGGAGGAGGTTATCTTGTTTCTCTGTCTCATTATCCTGCTAGTTGTAGTAATAAATGAATAGTTTTTCCCAAGTCAAGTCTGTTTTTGCCCGTGACGGTATGGATTTCTCCCTGTCCTTATCTCAAACCTCGAGTTGTTTTTTTTAAATTATCTCTCCCTATTCTCTCGGAGGGTGGGGGGAGTGAGAAAGAGACTGCGTAGTCTGGTCCGGATCAGGGCTGAACTATGACAAGAGAGAAACAGGTATTTCTGGAAGGCAATTCATTGGTTTTATGGTATGTATTTACTTTAGGATGAAATGAAGCATTCCATAAAAATATTTATTTCTCCCTGTTAGCTATAAAGATAATTTAAATAATCAGATCAGAGTTGTGTATTTGGCTAGATGAGTGTCCCATATCATACTGAGAAACAAAATCTTGCTCTGGATATATCCTGGTGTCCCTTCTATCTGTTAAGATAGAAAATGGGGTTTTGCCCCTGAATCTGGGGCTCTGCTCAGACCTGTACCTGAGCATGTGTGCACCTTGACCAATGGGCAAGTCTGCATTGGGATCTACACTGGAAAGGAAACCAAATCCCCAAAGACTACCCCTTAGCTTTGTTAAGAAAACTACTGCTTTCGCTGGTGGCTTCCTGTTGTTTCCAATTATTATGAAATGAAAAGCATCCCACTGCTCATTAACTAACATTAATTAAAGGGTCATATAACTTCTATGTGCTTTATCAAGGACCATGATTGACAACAGTAATTATTATCGCCTATCATAAGAAAGAGTTTTTAACTTGAGGTCTGGAGTCGCCATGTGGGTTGTTTTGTCTTTGTTTTTTAAACAGTTCAGCATTCTCCAAAATAAAATAAATCCAGCAGGAGTGCAATGTTATTGTGGCTCTGGCATCATTCAAGCAAGAGTCCTTACGGTTTTAAATGGAAAACATCTGCAAACAAGATATACCCCCCAAAAGGTTCTTGGCTTTGAAAGTTATCTTCCCAGTTGGTCTGTGTAAGAGCAAAATTTCTTGTTTTGCACAACTTTGAGTAGGTTTCTGGGTTGGTGGTGCATACTTCAGGTATATACTTCAGGTGCATACTTGTTTATTTTGCTTGTCAGACGGAGTTGCACTTTCACCTGGAGAAAGGACAGAATATTTTTAATTTTTGTATGCTTCTGGTGTAAGCTTAGTGTATAGTAGCACTGCACGCATCTATGAAAATTGGAAGGAAACAATTCTTTCAGGTGGTTGAGGACACATTTTAATGCAGATGAGTGCAAAGCTTTTCTTCTTTTGCTTGCCTTCTGGGTTTTTATTACTGGGATTATAAAAGGAGTATTGGCCAAAGGTCATTCCTCTTTCTGCCACTCTCCATTTCAGATGCAGAACATATTTATTTCAGTTTCAGGACTGAGAGCTTCTGGGTGAACCTGATATTCAGTAACCAGGAAAAGGGCAGCACACAAGGGAGCTGCAAAATTTGAGTTGTAGGATTAGCGAAGCCGCAACTGACATTAACAGTGAGTCAATGAGCTATATGCGAATTCAGATAAAATCTAACTGTTAACAAAGGAACTAGGAACAGGGAGATATTTGGAAACCCAATTTCAGCTTTAGCTAGATGTATCAGCCAATACACCTTTGCAAGAGATCTGATTCCAATGTCTACATTTCTGTCTATCACTCCTGCACTGGCTAACTATGCAGGAGTTTATTGTGGCCTTGCCTCCATATACGTTACCTTTCAAAGAAAAGAAAAGAAATCTGGTTCTTATGCTGAAGAAGAGGAAAAAATCCTCCAGCAGAAGAAGTCGGTGGCAGCTTCATTCTAAGTACCAATGGATAGGATAAAAGATATCCTTTATCCCTTTCTGTAAAGAGGGTCTTTGCCAAACGTGGAAGGGTTCATATCAAAGGAAAAGGCTCCAAGGCTCAAGAAACTGGGGAAAATATTCTTAGATTACTTCTCATCCATTCTAAGAAATAACAGGCTCCTTCCAGAGTCCATGAGATTTGACATTTATTCCAATTTTTTCAAGTCAGTTTTATTTCTTTTTTCTTCCATACTATTCTCAGATTTTAGGGAGGAAATTACTCTCCAGAGCCTTACTCCTTCAAAGGGTGCCCAAAAATCATGTATAAGAGCTGTTAACCTGTTCTATCTTTATCTCCACCCACTGCTCTCCTTTTGTATTTTGACTTCAGTAGTCAAACTAAACATTTACTTTCCGTTAGATTTACACTTTCCCTTTAGTTTCAAAACAGAAAACTCATTCCTCTGAATACTATTTTCTCAATTTTTTGAGTAAGTTTATACTGCGATCTTTAAATGAAAGTGAATATTATCTAAAGGAATTCTTACATGTCCGTTGAGAGCAAACTAATAACTGTAAGTTGAAGGAATGACAATAATTACAGAGTATCCTTTAGGGAGTAACTCAAGTATGCCTGGCAGAAATTCATGACTTGTAAATGTCAACGATGTCATGAGGAGGTTGTATCACAAAGACATAAATGCTTTCCGATTCACTGGATGAAAAATTCAGGTGACCTGCAGTAGTCATTCAAAGTGGCCTTTTTGTGATGGGACAATCGCATTTTCTGTGAATGCTGATATTTAGGAATTGTTCTGGGTTGAACTTTTGAATTATTTGTCAAATAAAATTGAATACAGTGGTGGTTCAACAACCCAAATGTTTGCCTTTACCATACTTGCCACATCTCTTGCTAGTTCTGGAGGCCTAAAACTAAAAATCACAAGGATAAATGCATATCTAATTAGTTATTTTTCATTACAATTATTTTTAAAAACCCGCCAACAACTCAACATTAATTTAAAAATAATAATTTTTCTCGTACATCAAGGTTTATAGACAAAGACTATTGCTAGATCTAACAAAATAAGGAAGGATATTTATACTGTACCCATTGTTCTAAACACAAAACTGAATCAGCTGAAAATTGCTGCAAAACCAAAAACTTCTTTTGAATTATCTTATGTATAATAACATTGAATGATTAGTTGAGCAAATTTCTGGACCTACTCCACTATTAACAAACTACCAAGTGTTAATTCAGAGACAAAATCAGTTTATGAAAAGAGAAATAGTCCAATATAGAAATATGTTGGGGTTTATGGCTCTTCTGCTAATAGGTATGGAGAAAAAGGAATCAAAATAATCTCAGATGTGTACAATAGAAGGATAAAGAGAAATAGATTAAAAATTGATAAAATAAAATAAAGTTATGATTGGATACTAGGAAAAAAAATCTTGATGGTGATCGGAGACTGGAATAAGGGTCTGGAGAGGTAATGGAGAGCTATCCCCCAGTCCTTGAAGACAGACATGATTTGGCAAGGTCCTGAGCAACTACTACCATAGTTACCCCTGCTTTGAGCAGGCAGATCAAACAGGAAACTTCTGATGTCCCTTCTAATCTTAATTATTGTATCATTCTATGATTTTAAGTGAAACATTCTCCTTACTGCATAGTTTTTCCATATGCAAGCACAGGAGGAAATAAAATCATACTTGGAAATGATCAGCAAGAAGTTTCTAGTTTGAGATGGCACATGAGGCTGCAATGATAAAAATTTTTCATGCTGGAGGATTCCACTTATGGCAACAGGACTTGTGCTTTTTCCTTAGGAGTGACTTCTGTTCATTTCCAGGGCTCTCAGGCTATATCTATGGAGATATGCCTCAGTGAGAAATGATTCCCTAGAAAGAAGACTGAGTAAGAATATAATGAGAGAAAGAGCAGAGCACAATTCTTCATCCACCACCAGGTTCTGACCCAATGACCATGGTCACTGGATGTAGTTCTCTCCCATGTTGGAGATACACAGAAGATGACCCTATGTGTAAATTTACCCTGTCACTTTTGGGATAGATACTTTATGTGCTTCTTCCCCTATTCTTAGGAGGTTTATTCCAGAGTATCCTTCTTAAGGCTAAAAATTGTTTAATATTCAACCAAGTGGGATTTATTCCAAAATTGTCCTTTACAATACATCCTTGAAGACGACGTATTGTAAAGGGAAGAGTGGCTGCCTGGTGGAAAGGGACCTGGGGGTGCTGGTTGACAGTTGGCTGAACATAAGTCAGCAGTGTGCCCAGGTGGCCAGGAAGGCCAACAGCATCCTGGCTTGTATCAGGAACAGTGGGGAGAGCAGAAGTAGGGAAGTGATCGTGCCCCTGTACTCAGCACTGCTGAGGCCACACCTCGAATACTGTGTTCAGTTTTGGGCCCCTCAGTACAAGAAGGGCGCTGAGTTGCTGGAGAGTGTCCAGAGAAGGGCAACAAAGCTGGTGAAGGGTCTGGAGCACAAGTCTTATGAGGAGCAGCTGAGGGAATTGGAATTGTTTAGTCTGGAGAAGAGAAGGCTGAGGGGAGACCTCATTGCTCCCTACAGCTACCTGAAAGGAGGTTGTAGGGAGATGGGTGTCTCTTCTCACAAGTAACTAGTGACAGAACGGGAGGAAATGGTCTCAAGTTGCAGTAGGGGAAGTTTAGTTTGGATATTAGGAAAAAATATCTTTACTGAAAGAGTGGTCAGGCACTGGAACAGGCTGCTCAAGGAAGTGGTGGAGTCACCATGCCTGGAGGTGTTCAAAGAACATGTAGACGTGGCACTTCAGGACATGGTTTAGTGGACATGGTGGTGTTAGGTTGATAGTTGGACTTTATGATCTTGGAAGTCTTTTCCAACCTTAAAGATTCTATGATTCTGTAATTCTATGATTATTTTCTGGAATTTGTTTTTTGTTGTTGTTAGTCTGATATTTTGTAGAGAACACCATGGCTCCACTAAATCAACCAGTTTTCTCCAAAATTAATGGGATGTCTGTTTGCCTAATCATTCTAGCATCCTTTCTGTTCACTTGTTCAGCCTGAACACTCCTCTTCAGCCAGGTGAAATTCAGTATTCCCTATGGTGCCTGCAAAGATCTTGTGTACTGGCCCTAATATTTACCTAGATCTACTGGAATATTTTATCTGCTATGCTTTTTCACATGTGCATTGCATTGTAGTCATACTGTAACTGGCAAAGCCTTTGGTCCTTCTTTCCTTTTGTCTTTCAAACTAATTTTGTAGCAGGAAGCCTTGCATTTAGTCCCTTGGTTTTTTTCTACTGCTCAATGTCATTCAAATTGTAATCTAAGTTCTCAAGGTCATCCATTGCCTCCTCTGTGTTTATTTTGATCTTCTTTGCTATTGATAATGTCTCTCAGATTTGCTTCAGTGACAAATTTCATTAGCATAGTCCTACTTTTTGTGCCAAAGTTCATGAATGAAAACACTCATGAAGTCACAAGACCATTCCTTTACCAGTACTGTTTGTTCAGTAATTCCCGCTTTGCAGCACCCTTGTTACAACAGCTTCTTTACTTATTTTTGTGGCTTCTTTTATTCCCTCCATCCATGTTCTTGAGGAATTTTTCATGTGGCGTTTCTCAAAGATTTTACTGCAGCCTAGTTAGGTTCAGCATATTACACGTCTTTTTTTTTATTCCCGGATCTGTTAGTTACTTTATCAAAGATACACATTATGAAATTACAGCATGCTAAACCTAAAAAATGTAGCAGGAGTGGATATGTACTGCAGAAAGTGGAATAGCATAAGTACAATACAAAGGTCTTTTTTGTAACACTAAATTATTTTGTTGTGTGCTCTTTTAAAATAGTTTGCTTGGTGCCCAGTGCTATTATCATTGGCTTGTTACACCTCCAATGAAAGTAGAAGTCTTTATTTTTGCACTTGTTAAGAGAAAACTAACCTGATTTCACTGAGCACAGCTGTCAGAACACTCAGACAGCAGGGGAAGTACTTCTCACTACCAATAAGCTCTGAGAAGTATTTTAAAGCAAAGCTTTAATTATATTTGTCATTTCTGAGTCTCCAGTCCAAAAGTGCTAAAGTAGAATTTTAAGCAAAGAAATTATTTTTGATGTTGCAGCATGAACACAATGCAGTTATCATGCTGAGATTTTTACATTTTCAGGAAAGCAAGTGGGAGAAAATTTAGGCCTAAAAAGCATACTTCGTATAAGTAAATGAACTAGGAATATGCTGATATTGGAAGTTACCTTATTACCCAGAAGCCTAAATTAACTTTATATTTTATCAGAGAAAAACAAAGAGACGTTATTTTTGTTAAGTGGAAACACTTGGTCTATTAATTACAATTAGGCTAGTAAGCTACCTGAAAAGCAAGTTGTAGTAATAAAAGCACAGTGCTAAGTGTACCGTTATACTCAGTATAAATGAACATTTTGTTCATGCAAGCATTGGATGTCCTGTGTTAAACAAGTCTGATCTAGGAGAGGTGTGGAGAATATACACACAGCCCCCAGTGTGCTATGCTGGACCTGTGGCTGCCTGTAATAATTTTTAAGTAACTGGCCCTACCTAATACGATCGTGAGGTGGATTGGTCCCCTACCTGTTTTGGAAGCGGGAGGTGTTAGCAGATGAGGCACGTTCATTGACAAGAGAGATAATGCCAATGATACTGGCAGCAAAGGAGCACAGTGTCAGACATTGGATAACAGGCTTATTTGAGAAGATAATGGGCACCCAGGTGATGATGAAGGTAGTCCTGAAAGCAGGGCTACCTGAAAGCTGGTAACCCTGCTTGTTCTGAAAAACTGAGATACAAAGGCATGATGGATGAGAGGACATGTCAAAACAATAAGCCAGTAATGGAGCTGAAAAGTTATAAATGTTCCAGTGATTAGATTATGATATTGTTGGAGGTGATCTGAAAGGGCAGAATGTGAGTGTTTAATGTTCAAACCATCTTGAGCACTGTAACTGTTCAGTACATGTGTTTCAGCAGAGGGCTGGGTTTGCTTCCACAGAGGACCTGGAAATGACACACAGACAGACGCATGTTGTCATAGAGATGGTCGCGTGGAGGGAGGAATGACTGTCTTCATCACATTGTAGGCACTGAGCATAAGCTCTTATTTCCCCGCTTTTTCAAATAAACTTTGTATTGATCCTGCTTCTGTGGCAACTCTTGCCACAAGTCAACAGCAGTTGCTGTTTAGAGAAGGGCTCAGCCCCTTCTTTTGCTTTCAAATATGTTTTGTAGTTTCTCTGTGCTGAACAAAATTTTCTTTTTTCTTTTTCCTTTCCAAATTGTCTGGCTACTGAGCTGAATTAATGAATGAGTTTTGCTTTAAAACATTTTGGGTAATTTATATTTTTTTTGCAGTGCACATTATTAATCACATAAATAATTCACAAGTCTCTATCCAGACCAACCTGTAGGGCTTTAAGCCTTCTTTGTCCACCATTTTAAGCCTACTCAGTGGGGGAATCTGTCTGTTCTCAACTGCTGCTGCAAGTCAGTGTGTCTGGCCAGCATGATACTATTGTAAAGACAGTGTGTACAATTCTTGGATGTGTGATAGCTCGGGTATGAGAAGTCTGGCACACAGCAGGAGAGAGCAAATTCCCTTTGCTAGTGCGATACTGTGATGGTTGGACTGTAGTCAGAAATGTATAATCATGACAAAGCCCTGCAATGACAAAAGAAACTTATAAAAGTCTACCTGGCTTCACTGGGTCCTGTCGCAATCAATTGTTCCACATATTGAATGGAAGATAGGGCAAAAGTAGCTTCTAAATACCCAAAATGTCTGTCAGCCTGATCTCCCCCTGCCTTAAGGTACTCTCCATATGTAACCTTAAAGACACTGAACTTAAATATCTTCTTTTTGAAGTTTATTAAATTCTGATCTAGTCCACTGCTTGGTTTACATAATCCTGATTTAACAGCTGTTAATAGCTGTTGACAGCAGAGCATGTCAGTTTTTGGTGAGCTAGACGCACTAAACAAAATGAAGGTTTAAAAGCAAAAAAGGATTTTTCAAAATCTGATGGTGAAATATAAAGAGGTAAACATAGTGGGAATATGACACTAGAACTTGGCACTCATAGGAGTACTGAGCTCTGAAAATAACTGTGGGGGTTTTTTTAATTTTTTTTTTTTATTGTAATGGGCCAGATGTTGTCAGTTGGATTCTGTTAGGTTCCAAATCTAATGGTATAAGCACCAGAGCTATACCGATATATGTTCAGACACACATCCTCACAGAGAAACCTCAAAAATCTAATTCTGGCACCTCTGATTTAGTATATGCACTACATATGATATATAGGTTGGAGTATCTATATATAGCACTGGAGGCCTGCTGAGATCTCTTTTTTCCCTCTCTTCACTCTACTCTTCCCTTCAGCATCCCCAAGGGATGATACTATGTGCAGTATACTCCTCTTACATTATCTATTACTAGCAGCTTTTTGGTGGGTTGTGAAGCTGATGCTTCAGTGTACATGTTCCTTGTACAAACTCAGAGAATTGATAAATGCAGTCTACAAGGATGCAATTCTCATGGAAAAGGAATGAAGAAAGCTGGCAACTTCTCTGAGAAAATGATGTTACAACAATGCAAACTATGCCAAAAGAGAGTAAGGACAAGAAGTGTAGGAAGTGGCCAACTTGGTTAACCCATGAACGGACTTCAAACACAACAAAGAATAGTGTGAGTTTTCAGTGGCAAAATAGCAGAGATCAAAGCACAGACTGTGAAGTAACTTCCAAGAAGAATTAAAAGTAAGAAATATCATTCTATGTCTGTGTTAAGAAGGGACAGAATTTTTTATCTGGAGAAGTAAACAGACATAAGAGGGTGAATGAAGTAGTATTAAGGAAATATGTTGCACCTGAAATGATACACTGAAATTTAGTGTATAATTTTAATAACAGCTATACAAAAGAACTGTTTGCAAAAATCTTTGAGAAAACCTTGGTCTTCTCAGTCGATACATTTTTTAACACAAGGTTATTGGAAACAGGTAATCAGCATTTTCATGTCCCCTAAAGTTTTTTTTCAAGGTGAATATCTAAACATAGAGACACCAAAATTCACTAGTAATTTCCCATTTGATAGTTATTAATTTTTAAACCTGCGTAAAACTTTACTAAGGTTAATAGAAGCTGTTTCTGAATGAGACTTTTTTTTTTAATTGAATAACAAAAGGTATCTGAGAGATCTGTACTGTGTTGGTACAAATGAATCAGAATTTACTAGAGATGCTTATCCTTCTGGAATTAGCAGTTTTGGAATCTGAATCTAAACTCAGAACCTACATTTGGTATTGGTTAAACTGGCCATGGAAACAGTTGGAAGTTGTAACCCGCCATATATGTTCACTAATAGGTGGTCTGTAAATATCGATTCCCATGGATCCCATTCTTCTGGATGCTGCAATACAGGTTCTCACATGACAGATTTTGAAGCTCTCTCTTCAAATGTTTAGGAAGGTCTAACTTCTTAACTCAATCTAAGCTTTCTCCTTTTTTTTAAAAAAAAAAAAAAATGACAAAAAGCTTATGGCTTACAAGGGGGTATTTTGCACCGTAGATCCCTTTTAGTACAAACATTTAGAGAATAATTTTTTGTAGGATACTCTGTCTATGCCACTGGTACTTTTACTATTAGTTCAAGTTATCAACTGGCTTGAGATTTCTCAGTGGATAAGTGTAAGGGTTGATCGGAAAATCAGTAATGTCTCAACCTTGTCATCGAGGACTTCCAGGTGGACTATGGATTTGATGTGGCCTAAAAGTTAGGCTCACAACTTGACATGAGTTGCTGCCTGAGACACAGTTGTTTTTCCTGGGAACAGAATTGTTATGGACAAGGCTGACTCTGGCCTAATAACAAAATTATTCTCTTCATGCTGTTAAATACATGAAAGAGCTGTATAACACTATTCTCTGGAGCAACAGTGAGCTAGTAAAGCAGAAGGCACTTAACATGACTTAATTGTGTTTTCTTGTTTCATTTCTTTTTTTTTTTTTTCTGATTCTTTTGTCTCTATTGGAGGGTTCAGGAACATAACAACATTTTATTTCGATATTGTCATGATGATGGATATTTTCCACGTATTTGGAAAAGATTTCCTGGAAACAGTGTGTGGTAGAAAACATTTATTCTATCTGGACTCAGGAAAAGATATTAGAGTATGTAATCTCTGAACCAGACCTTGTGCCTCCACAGCAGACATTTCTGCACCTCCATGCCAGGAAGAAGGTCAGCAAATCTGGAACTCTTCTAAATCAATACATTTTTCTCAAATGGAGAAAAAAAAAAAAGAGAAATCACTAAGTTTCTACTCCCTTATCATTTTTCTAAAGAATTTGCGTAGTCTCCCTAGAAAAAGAAAACCAAAAAACGGTTGCTTTCTCAGAATGACAAGCCACTGTCCCTGTTTGCTTTTTATATATTATTTTTAAGAAACAGTAATATCTGTGTGACACATGGCCCAACCATTGCTTCCCCCAAGGGTATGGACGATGAACTTTATGTTGTATGTTGCTCTTCAGAGAGTGGTCAGACACTACCACTTTCTCTGAATGATGCTGTAGAGAAACGCATTTTCCTGAAGTGTACCTCAAAGCTTTGGAAGGAATGACTCTGAGTAGTGTTGTGCTAGCAGTCTGGCACCACGGGAGGGAACTAGCAGTTACACCTTATCTCTGGCCAGAGACAGCTGGAAGACTCTGTGTTAGCCTCTGTGATATGAATGGCTGCTTACTCAGCCCAAAGTGCAAAGGCAGGGTTGAACTCAGATAATGGTATGTATCAGACCAACGTCAACATCTACATGTGAGCTCATTGGCTTGTGTATCTTTGTAGTAAATACAAAGAAACAGAGAAACCTGGGACAAGATTAATGTCATCCTGAAACATACGTATCCCCCAAAATCATATAAAGTGTCTATATAAAGTGTTGATTATAAAACTAAAATCTAAATGCCAATAATGTAGTTTTCTAAATTTTCATGTGACAACCACCAAAATTGCTGTGGTCTCACATGTTAAGAAGTGATTCTACTTTCTTACTTTCTAGCAGTTCAGTAATAAGCTCTATCAGTCTTTGACAGGGAGTCTACACAGTGTGTAGGCGACGAGGCCCACATCGTGCCTTATCTGCAAGCTTAGTTCTTCCTGTCACATAAATAAGGATTGTTAACTATTATATTTATTTAAAAAACCTTACCTGTTTCCTAAAATGCCTATTCGATTGCAGCTGTTAAAATCCTGTGTGATTTGATTCTCTCTATGGAGTTATTCTAATTTAAGAATCATAAAATGAAACAAACCCAAAATAAACAAAAACCCCCAAAAGATAATCAACAGCTCAGAGTGAAAAATTCAAAAGTAGCTACATAGCTAGATGCTTCAGTGGAGGAATAACTCTGGTGGAAAAAAAAAAAAAATTACTAGATGAGTACTCCCTTTTACTTCTGAGAACATACAGGGAAATGACGAATAAGCCCATCACAGCTAAAGGCAGAAGCTTTTCTAAATGGCCATTGGCAGTACTGTTTTCCAAGCTCTTCATACAAATACCTAAACCCCTTGGTGATATTGGTAATTACAAGATTTCCAGGTGCCTGAACTATCTACATTTCTTGCTACCTGTAGCCAGCATAAATGCATTAGGTGAACAAAAATATCTTTCTCATCTGCAAAAAGCATCATTCTGAAAGTGGCTGAGGCTTTCTGCAGTTATGGCTGGAAAATGATTTTGAAAATTATTATACCAGCACAATAAACGTCCCCAAGGTTTTTTCAGTGCTCAGACACAAAAAGAACTGTGGGTTAGAAAAGCATTCTGGTAGATGGCCTCTAAGTAAATCTACCCATAATATATCCTGCTTGTCTTTATATTGTTACCTACAGTAAACACATAACAGACCTACACACCTTTCTGTTTTAAATTTCCATTCTGAGGCAGTCCTTGGCACAAAACTTTTCTAGGAATCTTAAACATTCTGTTTACTTCTTTCATGGCACAATTATGTCTAAGCTCTTAAGGAAAGGAGCATTGAAGCTTTTGAGATGATGCGCTAGCGAGCCTTGCAATGGGACCCTCAGCCTTGAATTAGGTAATCAGTTCTCCAGTCACGGTGGTGGGAGAATTAGTCCGTTAGCTGATGGTATGCCTTATGCTGTGTTACTGCTGGATGATGTCACAAAGGGTTGGCCTTGTCACTGTGGGTTCTGTCTCTTTAGCTTCTCTTGCAAAGCTTATGTTCATGTATCTATAAGGTAAATTAGTTTAGCTTGATGACGTGATGTAGATGTAAGCCATCAAGAAACAAATCCTTTCTTTAGATTAGTTTGTGGAACCAGCTTGCTCACAATTACAATTACAAGAAAGGGAGGGCTGGAAATGGGTAGTGGCAAGTAGGACAAGAGTAAGATTTCCTTTCTGATTTCCTTTCCCAGGTGGGCTCAGTGTTGTGGATCCTTTAGTTTCCTTGCAAAGGAGTTTGGCAGTTCCATGAGAAGTGCTGCAGAAACTCACTAAGCTGCTTCTTGTTCAAATCTACACTGGCCTTATATAGAGTTAACTTTCGGTTCTCGAGTCCACTTCAGGGGTTGAGGACCTAAAAATTAGCTTGTTGTGGAGAATTAAAATAAAGTCAATATCCTCTCAGAAGGTTTCTAGAAAAGCTTCGCTGTAAAATGTGCCCATTGCCTTATCTCAGTAATTTAACAAGCTATTAGTAGTTTAGTCAAGCAGAGGAAATAACTGAACTGCTAAATAACGTTAACAGTTCCACTCCAAAGAGGTGAAGTTCAGAAGAAGATTAACTCTGCCTCCTTAAGAATCATTCAGTGCTGGAAGGCAGAAAAAAGGAGGAGAGAGTTTAAGCATTAATGAACCCCTGAACAGACCTTAAGTAATAATGGAAGTACAAAATCTAGCTGCTTCCTATATTTTCTCCTACGAAATCTGATTGCAGACATGGGATGTAAAAAAAAAGTGCAAGGACCTTGACTGTGTAAGCTAATAAACATCTCTCACTTGTCTCCTGAATGCTGGAAAGGAGAGAAATGCCTGATGGATTTCATCTTGTGATCAATAAGAGATTGAATATATATTTTTTATTCCTTTTTGACAAGCCTTTGGAACATTCTTAACCATTTTCACATTGTAAATGAATGTTTTATTCTTTTTTTTTTTTTTTTTTTGTTAATGAAAAAAATTTTATTGCCTGATTTCCCTGCAGCCTGGATTGAGTGACAGGTACTTTCTGAATGGGAACCTTAAAATCAGGTTATTGGAACCTTCTTGAATCACTCACCAGCCCAATACAATTCTCCTAAAAAGATAAAGGTAACAAGAAACACGCAGCTGCACAGACTAGTTTAGGAGTTGATAGTGCTGAAGTCATTCAGCATATGTGCTTTCCAGGACCACTACTAGCTGAAAAGTTTATTGGCATGAGCTGTGACAGCGGGAGCAATGCCAGAGTCCTGAGGATTAGGGAAGTGTTTGCATAGGTTTGTACTCAGCACTGTCTCTTTGTAACGGTGTCACCTAGTCCTCATGGACCAGCTGGATCTTTAGCTCAGAGGTGGAAGCTCACACTATGAACCAGAGGTAACTCTTGCTTCTGATGATCTCCTAAAGTTAATTTTGCAGTTGGCAGCAAAGTGCTGAGTTAGGTCCCCATTCAATCTGTCTCACCTTTCCCTGCTCAGATTTGTGTTAGTGACAAGCAGCTTTGTTCAGGAAGGATATTAAAAGAAACTGCAGATTGAAGTGATCTTTAATTATTGAGAGAGGTTTTATTCTCCCTTGATTTCACATGAACTCATATTCTACCCATCTGTGCAATGCAATCTTTGTCTTCTAGCCAGTGTCATTGAACAGTAGATACGTGTTTTGGATTACTGCCTTAAAATATGCTAGTGAGCTGAAGCCAATCTACTTCTCTTGTACTTATCTATAAGTAATTTTTGTCTCCTGGATATGTGTGACACTTTTAAACTGTTTGCATATTGCAATATACATTTATTTATGCTAACCTGGTGATTTCAGTAGTTTCAGTAATTTAAAAAATTAAGTCTTTGGCAATGTATTTTTCTTTGGCACCAGGCAAATGATGGAAAATTAAGATGGAGAAGAGCTGAAATTAATCTGGGCGCTTGACATCTTCCTTGGTCCATGCAAAAGGCTTTATAGTCTTTTCTGATACTAAAATTTAGATTGAAAAATGTTATATTTCCTAATGTAATATGTCCTAGTAGTTTGAAACTTGGATAAAAGCCTGTTATATTAAGTCTGGATAAAAACATGTTGTAATTTACTTGTTGCCTGTGCACTCTGTGAACTTCCATAGGTGTCATTGAGATCAGAATCTGGGCAACTGTGCTTTAAAGAAATATGAGCATTTGCAATTAATAGATTATTATTCTTTTCTACTTTAAGAAGTTTGATCAGAAGGAGTATTAGTTTTTCTGATCAGCTGCCGGATACTTCCATGCTTGCTTTACATTCCAAAGCCTCCTAAAATTCTAAAGTCCTGAAAAAATTCATTTAGCTAAATTCTGTTTTCAGTTCAACATGAAAAGGCAGAGCACCAACTGCTTCCTTCATTCCAACAATTAATCACTTGTTCAAATTATTAAACAGTCTGACAATTAAAAAGTGTATCTATTGGCTATTTTCACTTTCAATGTTTCTCTTCCCGATCATTGGTTTTGTCTTTATTTCTTCCACTAGATTAAAGAGTTGCTTAGTATTCAATATTTTCTTCTAATGAAGATAGCTCTGTACTGTAACAAGCATACAGTTAAAGGGATTGAATATGTCATTGTTCTCAGAGGAGGAGCTCATGAATCACTGACAGCTATTTCCTATGATAATCTTCTGTTTTTCTATATTTTTTCCAAAAGTCAGATGTGAGAACAGTATGCAGTAATCTCCTATCAGTTTCATTATTTTCATATCCATAGGGAAACTAATCTCCAAGATATTATGTCTTACTTCCTTGCTTACAAATTCAGAAAACACAGTAACATTTTCTTATCCATAAAATGCCTTCTAGGACATGAAGAACTACCTCCTAAGATACTAAAATATTTTCCAGAGTAATGGTTTTTAACTGTGATACCCCCTTCTTAAGGTATGGTCCTTCTATATGTACAGCAATAACTGTGGGTGTTTTAAAGAGGCTGTTTGAATTAGCCTAGTTTGATATATATGCCTATCTTTTCTTTGCAATTAATTATATTTTCAGAGGTCTCTTTGCCATCCACATATTTTATCAATAGTTATTTGAGATTCTCTTCTGCATATTGATAAAAGGTTTTAATAATTCCCTAACTCTGATCCTTGCAAAATCTTTGTAGATATGTGATCTGTAGATGGCAATCTCCCTGTTTTTGAGAACTGTCAGTCTGCTATTGATGCCTTTAATTTTTAGCACATTTATATTGCTAATGTGACATACTTAATCCTAAAATAATAATTGTAAAAAATCAAACAGTTAGAAAGTTCTGAGAATACTGTATGTACATAGTTATCACTATCAAATAACCAGTAATAGCATCAAAGAATTAATTTCTATAGCTGTCATGTTGAAACAATGCTCTGCATGTAATTGTCTGTGGGCACTGAGTATAATTGTTCAGACATAATTCATCCTTCTCTGAACAAAAACATTACAGTTTCAGCCAGTCTGGGTAACTGTGCATCTGTACACACAGAACACCATTCTCCTTTCATCACCATATACAGAAAGCTTGTACATAATTTCTCTTCTGCCTCGAAATGAAATAGAGCTCTGGTGTATTTTGGATACATACTGTCTGACCTTGAAGCTTTCTACCTAAGTAAAGAGGACTTCTATAGGAAGTATAATTAATGAGTTGGAGCACAGTGCAAACATTCTTTAAGACCAGCTTTTACACTGAGTTAATACATTGTGCTGGGAGAATCACATCTTCTCTGGTCAAGAGCAAAACGGCTATTACGTCTACCTATTTATCTAATATATAATAATGAAGAGTCACTAAATATCAGAAAGTAGCTTGGCAGCCTCAGAAGAAAGACACAAAATGTAAGTGCAAAATATCATCTAAGATGAACTTGTGCAAGGAGGGACATCCATCACCAGTTTCTGACCTCAAGCTTAAAACTTACCCATTGAAGCATATTAATTGCAGAGTGCATATTTAAAAACAAGGTTTATCACATACAGCTACAAAAACCCTGAAAGAGATCCTTGTACAGAAGTTTGCCTCTTTAGAGAGATGAGAAATTGAATATGTCATACTCAATAGATGTTAATTGTATTGCTTATAGAGATAACCGAAACCTTTTAGAAACTATGGTTATGAAAGTAGTGTAAAAACAAAGTAGCTAAATTGTTATCCATATCTTATTATAGCTTTATTTTTTGAGTTCATTGAAATTCTTATTTCAAAATGTTTTGCAAAGTTAATAGACAATATTCTTATAGACAAGTTCAAATATGAAGAGTACTGCTCTAAAATTTGTTGGTTTTATTTTTCTCTCTTCCTTTTTCTCTCTAGAGTGTAACTCTTTGGTACATGACTTTTGGGAAAGCATCTGTAGTTTGGACAGATCTTGTGGTCAACAAGAAAAAAAAGCATTTTGACATCATATCTAAAATCTGTCAAGTTTCTTTTATGTGAATAAAAAAGAATTGAAGAATATAGGAAATGAATTGCAAAGCAAAATGTAAAGCTTTTTGCTATATTAATCAGCTATTTCTTAACCAAAAAATTCATGATATCCAAGAAAACCTAAACAATTATTGATGAGATAGAATAGGAAGTTAAAAAGTACGAAGTGTTCTGGACAGAGTTAAGAAGTTTGGAAGGAACAAGAGAAATAAGGTTGATAGAAGTCAGTGAAAAAGTTAAAATTTCTGATTAACACCCACCAAAGAAGATAATACGTACTGTAGAGTTATATTCATACAAACAAGTAGTTTTGCCAACTGCTGAAATTTTATGAAGCACGAATGTATTATACTCTTGATTCAGCTCTTGTATAGCAATGTCATTTGGCCTCTTAGAGTTATGCCAGTACTTAAGTAGTTTTGCTGCTCTGGAGTCTCTATGATCTCCTGGATTTTCAGTGGATCTAAGAAAAATACAGTAGTGATGCTGTACAGAGTGGTATCTAAATGAGCTGAATGTTATAGGGAGAGAAACTACCTTTTACTACACCAGGTGAAAATGTTAGTGGTACAGTTTGTAAAAGCAAATGGCCCACACTATTTAGACCAACAGGTTTGTTGAGATTTGTTGCCCATTTTCCAGTCACTCCTTTATCTGTCTGTGATGAGTGACCTTTACCACACTCAAGTGAGCATTCAATGCCTTTTTAAATTATTGGTAACACTATTCAGGGTGGTTGATGGGATCTTTCTGTGAAGCAAGAAGTTGAATGTATTTTATATGAAACAATCATGGAACAAAATTTGAAAATGTTCTGTCAAGCGTGAAATAGATTTTAAGATGTCTACACCTTTTTATCTTACCTACTAACCATGCTTAACAAACATATCATCAAGTTTTGGGGCTTTTTGTGGGAGGAGTGTTGTGAATGGGCAGTTTAGACTGCTTGAAGAACAACTGTCAAAGGTATCAGCAAAAGTGGTTTTATTGAAATACGATGTTGTAAAAGTGACTTAACAAAGTTCAATGGCAAGGTTCTCTCTATTACTTACTGTACAAAGGAAATAAATAATGATTCAAAACTACCAAGACAGAATCAAAGTTATCAAGACAAATTCAAAGTTACCAAGACGAAGTCAGTTATCAGCACAAAGTCTTAGTGCACTATAATGCAAGGTTATGTTCGATATTGGTTGCTTACCAAAGATCTGCAATTGATGAAAGGTTTCTCTGCCTTGAGGAGCAACCTTGAGAAGTGTCTCAGCTCAGGGGACAGATCTCAGCCATGCAGTGAGCTGCTTAGCAAGTAGAGCTCAAAGAAGGTTCACTTAGGCTGTCACATTTATGGAATAAAGTGGTTAGCCTGTAGGCAACTTATATGAAATGGAAAAGGTATGAAGGAGACTCCTTGTACCTACAACTTTCTTTGTTCTTTGATAAATTAGTCTTGGAAAAGCCACCTGCTATTTATGTGTTAAACATATGATCAGCATTGCAAGCTCATATGCATCAATGCTCACCATGTCAGTCTGTTCCTTTGTGTGTTTTCAGAGAACAAATTGGACCTAGAGAAGTTCTGGGCCTGGTTACAGCTTACACCTTTACTTCCTTTGGAGCCTGTATCAAACTACAGCTAGCTTGGTTAAGAAGTCGAGTGCATCCGTCACAAGTTGATATTTATTTTCTGTTTGCTATGAAACTTGGAGTCTCTTTCAGCATACTGCAGAGTAGGCCCAGCTGCATTCCTCAATATCTTTCTTAATTTTACAATAATTTATAACTCTTACAAATTACAATCTTACAATAGCGTATGAATGCCATTGCAAGTATCGGTTACAGATTGCCTTTTCCTCCAGTCAAAGTTAATTAGACAAGAATAGCTTCCCATCTTATTGGTACTATTGCCTTCATACTGCTATAGTCTTACTGTAGATCAATAAAGCTCCCTCCCGCCCCAGCCTTAGCACATCCCTTCTAAAATGTCATTATCCAGGAAAACTTATTTTTTGTACCTTGCTATCATATCATTTAACTTTCTGTCATCTAAAAGTATTAAAATAGAGCTTGGACATTGTGGCAGTGCAGTTCACTTCTTAAGCAGCCTCAGACCAGGCAGACAAATTTGTGTGCAGTCAGATGTATCTCAAAGAAGATTTTAATCTCAGCAATTTAAAAAATCCTCCAACTTCTTACTATTTGCTGAGATGGAATCCAATAGAACAAATATAATAACTTTTGCTCAGGAAAAAAAAAATAATTAGAATGACCTTAAGCTGTTTTTTTCTGCTTTAAGCAATAAGTGGTGATTCCAGACTTTTCTGAAAAGGTCCTAAAGATTGTTGGCAAGTTGGAGCTGTTATTCATAAAGCAAGTGGTAAAGCACGTTTTCATCCAGGTACCTCTGTCTTTATAAAATGACCCTTTTATTTCTCTCAGTGATGGCATGTTGTTTGTAGATTGAGTAAGAAATGAAGTGAGGGAAAAATATCTTCTGAAGCACTTCCTTCTCAGCAAAGGTTAAATAGGAGTTATGCTTCTTTTGTTTGTTTGGTTGGTTGGTTTTATTTTTTTCCTAAGGGCAAGGCAGTAGGACTCACACAGGAGAGAGACTTCTGAATAGCTGTGAGAAGGGTTCCCTTTTAAGTAAGGGATGAGATGACAAGAATCATCCTTGCCACTTCTGGCTTTGCTGTTTCCCTCAGAGATGAATTTTGACTTCAAAGTTGAAAGTAGAAGACAGCTTTATTGCCTTGGGATGGGTGCAAAAGCCAGTTGTGATCTGTACCATGCTCTCATTAAGTAATCTACCCCTGCTGACACATGTTTTTCCTTTTTCTACAATAATTCTCATTTGCATTCTGGCCAGTAGACTGAAATATAACCAAAATTTGAGTCTGTAATCAGCTCCATTCACCCAGATCCTGCCTACCTGTGCATTAATTGTTTCCTTCTGCCTTCTTTGTATGTGCCTTGTTTCTCAAGATCCTTTACAATATACATGCCGAGTAGCACTCAGGCTTGATTTACATGTGCAATGCATTTGTGCACAGAGGAGCAATCAGACCAAGTTTATACACAACCCATCATTAATCTGTTCAGCAGTGCATTCCCGTGTTAGTGTGGAGACTCATTGACTTTCCAGAATCACACAGGGTAAAATTCACTTCTGTTACAAGGGCTTAGCACGAGTTTTCCCCTCTGTGATATGTGACTAATATTATCCACTTAACATCAGGAGGCTGCAGCTCTGAAGCTCAATTCATTAGCATTTGTAAAATACATCAAAAACTTGAAGTGAAATGTGTTATCTGCAGAAAAACATGTCACTGATAAAAATGTAAAAAAAATTATGCTACCAAGTGAATTGTCCTTTTTCATTAGCAATGGTGCTTCTCCTGTTCCTCTATGTCTGCTGTTCTCATATTTTCTGAATGTTTTCTGATCTATGACATCTCACATTCATTTTGTTTAATTTTTCAGAGTCAAGCTCATAACTTTTTCTTCAAGACCTCAAAGAAAACTAAACTTAAGTGAGAAGTGGCTGTAGCTCTTAGCTCTCAGCAGCTTTGAGGAGTAGTAGCGTCAATTTTGCTTGGCAATTATTCTATTATTTCCGCCCCCCTAAAAAAAAAACCCTGACAAAACATCCTTCCCCTATTGTATTGTTCTGCAATTTTTGAGTCAAACTGAGAAACTTTTGTGCTGATTTATATCTTCCAAGTTGATTTGCCTACTGAAAATGGTACCTGTGAAATAATGCTATTTATTTTTCATTATATGTTAAGATTACACAATCCGCTCTTTTTTTTTATTTTGCTTTGCTGCTTTGGATACTCATAGAAATTTCAACTAATGTCAAATTGCTAGTGAGCCTTCAGCTGTATAAATTTCCTGAAATGTTTTGCACTTGTCCATAAGGTGTTTTCTTTTTTAGACAAAAAGGTATGATAATCTTGTGAAACTTGGGGAAAGATGTTTTATTCCAAGGGATACATTACAGAGAGGAAACTTTATAGTTTAATCAAGATTATATTTTCTTGCTAGTGGACAGTACTCTTGCCCTAAGATTTACAATCCAATTTTCATAAACTTTAATTAATTATTTAAAATGGTACTTATTATCTATTTTAGTATATTTAAAAAAGCTTTTTAATTAAGTCATAAAAAATTTACTGTACTATTAAAAATAATTTTAATTTGTAGCTCAGTCACAGCATAATCAGTATTTAGCAGATTTTTGCTAAAGTCTATTCATACAATGAAAACATTCTTGCCATCGATGTATGTAAGTCAAGAATTACCACCCATAATAAATTCAATGAGTTTTAAGAGATTGACAAAATCAGTATTTGAGGATGGAATTTCAGATTATTCCTTAATAGAAGACTTCTGAAGCTGCATACATACATTATTACTCAGAACACAGACAATTTTTATCCAGCCTTTTTTCAAGTCTTAGCCTTTCTTTATGCTTATCTTTCACTGAAAAGTGAAAAAGAGAGATAAAATGGCAACATCACGTTAAAATAATTTTGGTTGCTCAAATCTCAATTAGTCAGGCATTTTGGAACAGATATATTACTGAATGCAAATGTGTCTGTGTTTTTTTAAAAGCTTTATCATGACATGTTTCTTAAAATAAATTGTATTTATGACTCAAGAATTTTCCACCATTTCTCTGTTTTAATTTATCCTTTAATAAAATGAATTAGGTCAGAATGTTCAAAACAGAAAGCCTGATTGTTCCTGATGTAGGGACTGAATCACAAGATGACATGAAAACTCCGCCACTGGCAGCCTCTGACTTCTCCATCTTCATCACTTGTTAAGAACTTTAAAATTGCAAGTCTGCAATCCTCACTAACAATTGCTTCACCTAATCCCTGCCATCCAGAATTTAAGTCTCCGAACTTTGGCAATGATTCTAAATTAGTTTTCTAGGCTTCTTTTGTTATAAATGAAGAGATATATGAACCTCCTTGAATGGGTCAGATCCCTCTTGGGAGTGTTCATTTCTCTTAGTTCTTGGGAGTGTTCATTTCTCTTAGTTCATTTTTAGCAAGGATGCGCTCTGTACAAGCAGCTGATTTAGGTTCCCCAGGATGTTCTCCTTTGCATATCACAGCCTTATCTGGGTTACAAGGCCAAGGACAGGCCATGGTTTAAGCAATAAACTCTCATACACAACTGTTATTTCAGTTGCACAATTTAAATGTTGTTTTTAGACTTTGCTTTTAATTCTGATTATATTTCTCAGATGGAATTGTACTCTGAAGAAAAATATTCTTGAAAAATAACATTGCTCAGCTTTATGAAATATTTGATTTAGCCTTTCCATTCACCATGCAAGAATGAAAGCTATAAGAGACATAACTCAAGAGAAAATTGTCACCTCCCAGGACAACTAGGAAACAGATAGTCACCTGTGAAAGTTTAGCATTAAATATTTTGTCCTCCTTACATAATCAAGAGTTAATAAAGAGGGGGGAATCTTGTGTTCAATATCTTTTCCTATCATTGACATTTTCTTCTCTTTTTTTTTTTATCAATCAAACTTGGAATATGGTCTCAGAAATAATTCCTGAGTATTTTGTTGGCATGTTTTTCCAGCTCAAAGGGCACTCTCTTTAAAAAAAAATTAGATTTACCAAGAGAGAAATAAAAATAACCTATCAGTATAAATCAGTTTACTTTAAACTGAAATATCTTGTTTTAAAATTGACCTCAAAATGCAGAGCTTTAATTTCCTTCAAAAAGAAACTGGCATATGTAATATTCTTCTGTTTCATGTGTTTCATTAGGGGTAAATTGTTTCAGTTTCTGTTCTGTTCCTACAGGACTGTTTCTTGTGTACTCTAGGCCCTACTCATAAATTGCTCTGGGTCTTAGAAATTACACAAGGTCTCCAAATGAAGTATAAACTCACAAACTCTCTCCTGGCCAACAGGAGAGAAAAGGAAATAGAAATGTCACTCTCCTCTGGAAATGAGAGTTACTTAAAAATCCTATGAAAAATCTTTAAATCTCCTTTTAATTGCCTCCTCTTTAAGCTGGTTCTTTCTGCAGTCAGAAACAGAAAAGGGTTTTTGGCCACTATTAGCAAGCTAGAGGTAAATTTTACTGCATAAGTTCCTTGTCTGGGATACAAGAAACCTAAAGCTCTGCTTTATAATTTTCCTTTAAATTTTAGTGTTATTATTTGTAAACAATTATTATCTAGTGAAAAATACACACAAGGTAAGATTTAGAGAAGATTGAGACACCTATATTTATCTCAGCTCCTGCTGTTCACATTCTAACTAATACCTTCTGTGAAGACCAGGTGTCGCATTACTTGACCCCACAGAGGTGTCTAGTCGTATTTTAGATATTACTGGACACTCTGCCAGGACCCAACTCTTCAGAAGGATGTGCAGGATCATAGCTCCTAACTTAGGTGGATGTCTCAAATACCTGTACAGGTTTCAGCTGGAATGGAGTTAATTTCCTTCGTAGTAGCTAAGATGGGGCTATATTTTGGATTTGTGATCAAATCAAAACAGTGTTGATAACACAGGGATGTTTTCATAATTGCTGAGCAGTGCTTACACAGAGTCAAGGCCTTTTCTGCTTCCCACACCACCCCACCAGAGAGTAGCTAGGGGTGCACAGGAGGTTGGGAGGGGACTCAGCTGACTGCAACTGACCAAAGGGACATCCCATACCATACAACATCATGCTCAGCAATAAAAACTAAGGGGAAGAAGGAGGAAGAGGGGATGCTCAGAGTGATGGCGTTTGTCTTCCTGTTTGTCATCGTTACGGGTGATGGAGCCCTGCTTTCCTGGAAAAGCCAGCCATTCCCTGCCTGTCAATGGGAAGTAGTGAATGAATTCTATATTTTGCTCTGCTTAAGTGCACAGCTTTTGCTTTACCCATGAATTTTCACACTTTTATCCTTCCGATTCTCTCCCCGTGCCACTGGGAGGGGAGGGCAGTCAGTGAGTGGCTGCTATCCCCACATACTGGGGTTAAACCACAACAATACCATAGAGCACTAGACACAATTTTAGGCAATCAAATCTTGCTGTAGGTGTTTTCCTGAGGGTAAGTCTTGTCACTCCATGCCATTCACCATATTGATTGTAGGAGAGCTTAGACACTTCGTCTGCATGTAGAAATCTACATATATACACCTATATGTAGGTATCCTTATCTAGAACTGATTCCCTCATAAACTTTCCACAGAATAAGGTATTCTACTAATTATGAACTGCTATGAGTGTCCTAATTTACCTATTATCTGCTACAACTGTCCTAATAAGCATCTTATTTGTGCTTCAAATTGTCTCAACAGAGGGGGTTAAATACATTCAAACAACATAATAGCAAAATGAGGTCTTCTGAGGACATTGGTAGAAAGGGACTGGAATCACGTGAGAAATAATTTCACTTCTGCCAAGACAATGGTCCTGCTGAGCATGACCAGAAGCACAGTTATACTTACCAATTTGGAGTTTCTTCACAAAACCTGAACTGCTCTCTAATGTTCAATAATCATGGAGATGTTTTTGCTTTGTTAGGCAACCTTCTCCTCATATTAATAATGTTAATAATATTAATAATAATAATATATTTCACACTGTATCCCACGCTTCTGCCTTTGAAGCCATGTGCGGCAACATGACAACTTGATTTCTCCTACAGTTTGTCACAAGGGAGTTAAGTTGTTAATGTATTCTATTCTAATTGTATTAATATTGGCTCAACTGGCATACACTTTACCCAGAATGTCACTGGGCCCTCTTACTTCAAGGAAAAAAAAAGCAATTGATTTTTCATTTTAGAAGATACAAACCAAATTTGTCTAGATAAGAGTAATTAAATACAGATTTTTGCTTAGTTTCAGGCTCTGGATGTTTAAACATACAGTCAGAAATTTATCCAAAGTGCACCACTATCTTATAGTACAATGACAATTTAATTATCTATTTTAAACACAAACACATATATCACTACACAGAGGGAAAAAATACAGAAAGATACTGTGTGAATCCTTGACTTTCAGAAATCAATAGCAGTTTTTCTTCTGACCTCACTAGGGACAGGATTGTCAATGCAGGGTTAGTAAACAGTAACAGAGGGACAGCACAGAGGAAAACAGACCCTCCTGGTATCCTAAGAATAGCTATAGGTAGAGCAGCAATGTATCAGCTTACTGATAATAAGACAAATCTTTCTCTTTCCCTTTCAAGAATACCTCAGATTCCAATGGGAGTACAAATTCAGATTTGCGGCTTGCTATTTTTGAACCCATACACCTTTTGAAGGAGGCTAGCAACATGACTTGTACTTGGTGAGAGAAATTCTCTCAGGAAAGGATATGAAATGAGGGTTTCCATTCATAAGCAAAGTGAAGAGATTATATAAAAAAGATATTAAAATAGAAGACAAAGTGGAAATCTGATTTCCAGTTTCTTTTTAAGTTTCTTGAACTTTTCAGGCAGCCATAGATGTCAAGTATTTTGGGTCATGCTTCATCTCATACTAGTGACTAAGAGGGAAAATGGTTTATTTTCAGCAGTGCTAAGTGGCTATGGAGCCAATTCCTTCAATAGGCTTTCAGCAATCCTGTGAATCAGATCAATTTTATAGGCTCTATACCATCGGCTTCTTGTCCAGTTCTCTAAAACTCTTAAGCTAAGCAGTTACTGTCCAAGAAAGGACAATAAAGCACACAATCTCATCAAATAGTCTGTAGAGTAATATGCTGTAAGAAGGCATTCAGTATGTTAAGAATATAGATATGCTTCATAGCACTGCATAAGTGATTCTTCCCCCACATACTGCTCATGTAGGCGCTTCTAATCTTTATTAGATATCCTTTCTCTGCTTATAGTCATAAAAAAAAAAAAAAGCTGCTTCATCTAGGTGCAGTTTTCGAAGGATTTTGCTAATGTGTTCTTTTTTTAAGCTTAAAACCAATGGCTTCAGACTTTTGCTCATATACATGGCGCTTGGGAAAGAACAAATAAACCCGTGTGTCTTAACAAAGAAATCCAAAAAGGAAAGGTCAAGTTTAAATAAAGCCTTACAACAGTTTTGATCTGGAGCAACCTAGATCTAAAGGACTCATTTCAGACCACCTATATTTTTCAGTACATAATCTATACTTAACTGGCATTAAGTCAAAATGCCTCTTCCCTGGAGCTTCCGTATCCAGTTCTAACACAATTAATTGAAAGTGATCTAATGTCAGATGTTCGAGTATTTGTTGTCAGCAAAACAAATAATACGCTGTACCACAGGGAATGAGATGAGTCTGGAGGCAAAGGTGAAAGTGCTTCAACATCTTCATCAACTGATATATGGAATAAAATATTTATTACTCACTGCTACGGGTAGCTAATTAGGTCTTTTTTTTTCTACTTTATTCTATTTGCAGTAATTCCTCCTTACTAAAAGATATTCCTTTCATAGCAGTTTTGTGGGGTTCTTTGTACTGAATTATCTTTCAAAATGGATTTCTGCCTTCAAAAATGCAAATAAATGAAGAGACATAGGAAGAGAGCTTGTGTGGCAGATCAGCAGCAGTGATCATATGTAGACAGTTGCAACCAGAAAACTTTGGAAACAAGTAATACTGAAATTGAACTCAACAGAGCTCAGATGAAAATGCATT
Source organism: Tetrax tetrax (assembly GCA_009806455.1). Lineage (NCBI taxonomy): Eukaryota > Metazoa > Chordata > Aves > Otidiformes > Otididae > Tetrax > Tetrax tetrax. The sequence goes on along the minus strand of WHYT01017137.1, from coordinate 205,798 downwards.
TTCTTGACAATTTTTGTTGCTATTTAAATTGCCTTACAATGCCTGCTAACATGCAATGAAGGGTTTTAGACAATTTCTGAGCGTTGTTAGCCTTTCACTCATCATCTCTTCATGTCTAACTTCCCTTAGTTACACTATCTTATATTTCACTCTCTAAATTGTTGGGAAGCCAAAAGCCAAATAATCTACCCCTTGCTTGTTAATTCTGTCAGTAGAATGTCAATGGTAAGAATTAAAATCTATCATTTTTTTCATAAGTGGCTTTTTGTTAGATTTTTTTTGTTTCTGAGGTAGGGCATTATGGTTTTATATTCTAATCCTTCAGTCCTTAAATACATTCACAAGTATGTCACAAGTGTGTTAATCTAGAAAGTTATGATTGTCTTCTACGGATGCATCTGTAAAATGTTTTAGCTCTTTGTTTTCCTTATACATTTTTATTTAAAAAGTCTCAAGCAAAAGTTTTAAATTTGTGAAAAAAAAAAGAAAAAAATTAACAACATAAAGAAATAAAATTAAAAAAATCCAGTAATAAGGAACTTAAATGCTTTGGGATTTCTACCCTTAATGTATTTCTTTCTTGTTGCCATAGTTCTTTAGTTCTTTAGTGGATAATTTTTAACAATAGAGGATGCCAAATTATTGGGAATGCAGATTTCCTTTGAACTAAAATTAAGTAAAATCCCTAAAATACGGGAGCTATAACATCAAAAATGCCATCACTCATACATTAAAAGGCCTTTGAAAAACCACAGGGGTAAGCTAGTGTAATATTTTAACCATTCAGAGGATTAACCTGATGTAAATATTTTTTTTTTTTATTCCAGCACTCTATTCACCATAGAATCCATTTTTCCAGAGGAAAACTAGCTATACAGCATAGCTACATTTCAAAATAAAAATATTTCCTGGCCTAGTACAATACGTCCTCCAGACAGCAACGGAGTCCAAGTGAGCTGGAACATGCTGTTTCTCCTCTTGTGTTTGCAAACCTCTCCTCCAGACTGCATAGATCTCTGTAAAACGGGTCCCAAGAGGCCAATAGCTTGAGCACCTGCAGCACTGTGCAGAGAGAAGATGCTGCTAGCACTAATATTTTAATTCTTTGGCCTCTCAGATCAGGGAGTTGCTGACTCTGGCCAGCCAAAGTCAGGTCCCAAGGAGTACATATTTGTCAGAATGGCAATCAGTGCTGAGAGGCAGGTACCTTCAGTTTGGGGGAGGGCAGTGAAAGCACCATCTAATATCCAGTCTCCCTAAAAGAACCCAGATCCTTCCATCCATCTGCATTTGTAGGCACAGACTCTTGTGTACAGACCTGGATGTGACTCAGAAGAAAGATGAGACTGACGTATTTGTTGGCTAACAGTCAACCACTGTGTAGTTCTTAATCTAGAAACAGAATTAGGAATTCATTCTGTGTGCAAGGTTACTATGATTTTGGCTGCCAAATGCGGGAAGGCTGCCTCCATTCAGAATGAATAATCTCATCCGTGATGCTCAGTCCAAAGGACTAGGGACATTTTAGATGATTTGCGATTGCACTATGTTGACTATTCTGAGCAGTGCTTAGAAACATTCCACCTTACATTTTGATGGAAGAGATCACCTTCTCTCTGCTGGACATATTGTTCAACTCTGTTTACTGTTGCCAGAAGGTTTTTGTTCATAAAAGACAACTGCTGGACAATATTTTCTTTCTTTCTCCATGCATACTCATAAAACAAGAGGTGCATTGAAGACTGTATCTGCACACATACAGAGAACCACTAGAGGCCATCATATACCTCCATGTATAAACACAAATACATCTCAATTAATGCATAAAATTGACACAGAGGAACCTGTGGATGTCCACAGATGTAGAATGTCCACTACTGGGATCCTAGAGTTGGAAAGCGTAGGAGGAAAATGCAGATTCCAAATGGACATATAAAAATAATAATCTAATTTAAAAAAAAAAAAAGAAAAGGAGACATTTGTGAAATACTGTTTAAGGAATTAAAGTTGGAAGTAGTGTATATGGCTTTACTTTATCTACAGCTATGACAGGAGGAGAGGCAGTTTCCCCCCACAAGACTGAGTCCACTGCAGTTGCCTGTGATCCAGTGGTTGCTGAAGGAGTGTTTTCGACACGCTAACTGTATCGTCAAGTGTCTGTATGCAATTTGGTATCCAGGTAACATTACCAGATCTATTTATCTCCCAAAATTAAGAATTAAACAGTACAGCTTTGACCTCCAAATGTGTTTGATGGCTCACAGCAGGCTTCTAGTTCTTTGCATTTATTACAACAAACTTCCTGGCATAATTTCTCACATCTATTTGTTTCCCAAGGAAAACATATTAAGGTAAAATGTAAACAAGGAGCAGTGTTTGTATTTTCTAATGAATGTATAAATTCTACCGTAATGCAATCACACTCTGTCTATCCGTTTGATCCCATTAAAGTCAGCAGGACTGCCTTTGACATCAGTAGGAAATTTATCCACCCCTTTGCATCAGTACTTTCTCATTTCTGGTTACTTTTTCATATCTATATTACTGTAATGCCCTCTTCTATGGACAGTTTCCACCATGTCAGGCACAAACATGATCTAATGATTAGACTGCAAATATTAATATGTTTACCTGAGTTAGAGCTTCCTTCATTGATGTTATAATTGTAATTCTCCTTCTCTAATAGACTACAGTCATGTCAGATTTATGCTTTTCAATCCTCTTTGATATCCTTATTGTTTTCTTCTTTTTTTTTTTTCCCCTATGATCCTTTTATTCAAATGAAGAAGAATTATCCCACAGGATGACCAAGATTATGGAAACCCAGCTAGGTTTCCTCAGCAGCAGGGTCTATGTTGTGTCTGTCAGTCTTTCTGAAGGGCTAATGACAATGACTGTTCTTACCTTTCACAGTCAGGTATAAGATGTACCACAGACATTGTCCTTGTTTCAGAAATAAGCACAATGTTCCTCTATTTCCAGAACAAAGGGGAAGAATAAGAAATATATGTGTGATTTTTTCTTTATAGGACAAATTTGGGACAAAGATATTTTCTTATAGAGAAAAAAAATGTTTCTTACCAAGCATTTAAAATGTATTTATATGAGCTGACTGGATATGTAGAAAATTGTAATTGATGGCCAAAAGTGTTAAATCCAAGTAATACTCCATACTGAGAAGAAAGGAGCACCAATTTGCTCAGTTATGCTAATGCAACGGCACCTTCTTCTATTCAGTGCTAGTCCATGTCTTTGGCTGTCCAGGAGTGTCACAGTCCATCTGCAGCTTACCATGTGTCCTGATTCTGGTTAGGACAGAGTTAATTTTCACCTGAGCTGGGAGAGGAACTGGAGCTGGTGGCACCTGTGGCTGGGATAGTTTACTAATTAGACAACAGCTGGGATATGTTTACCCAAATTGTCCAAAGGCTGTTCCACACCATGTGACATCATGCTGACTATATAAAGTGGGGACTGGGGGGAGGGGCAGGTTCTGCTACTTGGGAGGGAGCTGGGTATCAGGATCCACCATGAGATGTTGTACTGTAAATTATGTGCTTGAGTATTTTCTGTTTGTTTTGTTTTTTTTTTTTTAATTTGTTTTCCATCTCTGTTTTCTTTTCCTCTGTTGTTCTCTTAAACTGTTTTTATCTCAATCCATGAGTTTTGCCTTCTTTTCTTTCCCAAATCTCCTTCCCATCCCACTGTGGGGGGGAAGGGGTACTGAGGGGGGAGTGACTGTGTGATTGTGTAGTATTTTTGCTGCTGAGTAAGGCTAAACCATGATACTACGTAATTATGGTGATAGGTCATTTAATGCAATGATGACTGAGATGTGCTAACTGAGCTATTTAGTTGTATTAGTACTTGTATTAACTTAAACTTGGTCTGTTACTTTGCTTTAAAAAAAATAATAGTCCAGGTAGGTATAAAGTATAGCTTTTGGTTCTTTACTCAGTACTCCAGGGATATTATTAGCACTACTCATACAAGTCACCTCTCAGTGTTGGGAGAGGGTATTGCTCTTCAGTGTGAATAAGACTGCCAGAATCTGGGAACAAGTCCTGTTTTTTTTTTTTTTTTTTTTTTTTTTTTTTTTTTTTTTTTTTTTTTCTATTTATTCAAAT
>WHYT01017137.1:140491-185253 GCA_009806455.1 Tetrax tetrax | reverse complement strand
ATGTAGCAGTAGTAAGATGTTAACCTGGATTATTTTCTGACTTCATTCTACGGCAGATCTTAACATTTCTCCTACTCCATAGACAGGCAGGAAAACTAGTTTGTGGCAGAACAGAGTACTTCTCAGGATCAGCAATTTGGTCTGTGACTGGCATCTTTTGTTCTTTTGACTCATGTTTCAGTAAACATTGACCAGTATATTAACAGTGCATGTGTGAGATTCATCCTCCTTTATGATCATTATGATGAGGTTCAAGGCTTTTTGTAGTAACAGACAATTTTACTACATCCAGCCTTGCCTTCCTATGTCTATGCTACAATTTCACATAAACTGATGTATCAAAGTTTTTTGCTGGGCTTGCAGAAATCGTCAGAATGCCATGTCGGTATGACTCTGTTAACCTTAGAGCTAAGTCAACTTTCCTACCACTGCATGTGTTGGCTATGCTCATACTAAGGCCAGTGAAAGCTCCAAAAAGGCTTTCACTAAGCACTGTTTCGTGGCTAAATCTTCTAGACACATACCTGCTCTGCTTGCTCCTTGCAGTGAGTACAGGGTCTGTCCAAGTTCTTGATTCTTCCAAGCCTATTTTCAGTGCTTCCTTCACCCTCCTCCTGTAGAAGAAATGTAACCTGCACAGGAATATGGGCTGGGAACACCTAGCCTTACAGTCAGCCCTTGCCACTGTTGTAGTTCAGCCCTGATCGGGACCAGACTACGCAGTCTCTCTCTCACTCCCCCTACTCTCAGAGAGAATAGGAAGAGATAATATAAGGAAAAAAGGCTTGAGGTTTGAGATAAGGACAGGGAGAAAGCCTTAAAGTTACCCTTATGGGCAAAACAGATGTGACTTGGGGAAAACTATTCCTTTATTACTAAAAACACCAGGATAATGAGTCCAAGAACAAGCAAGCCTCCCCCAACCCCTCCCTCTTCCCGGGCTTAACGTTATCTCTACTACCTTCCCCCTACCCCGAGTGGCACGGGGTGGGGGGAGAGGGAATGGGAGTTATGGTCAGTTCATCACATGTCATTTTATGTTGCTGCTTCATAATCAGGGGAAGAACTCACGCTCCTCCTCTGCTCCAGTGTGGAGTCCACCCTCAGGCTACAGTCCTTCGTGAAATGGCTCTGGTGTGGGTCATTTCTTCCACAGGGTGCAGTCCTTCCAGAACAGCTGTCCCAGCGCGGGCCCTCCCTGGGCCACAGCCTCCTTCAGGCCTCCACCTGCCCCAGCGTGGGGTCCTCCCCGGGCTGCAAGTGGATCTCTGCTCCTCCGTGGGCCTCCATGGGCTGCAGGGGCACAGCCTGCGCCACCATGGGCTGCACCACGGGCTGCAGGGGAATCTCTGCCAGGAGCAGCATCACTGCTCCCCCTCCTTATTCACTGACCTTGGCATCTGCAGCCATTCCTCTCACAAGAAATTCTTCACAACCGGCTCAGGCAGACACCTCTCAGGATCTCTTCTCATCTCATCTCCTCTCCACTGCTTACACCCGGGCCCAGACGGCCGCCTGCCGGGAGGCCAAAGGGTGAGGCCTGCAAGGCCCACAAGGCTCGCGCCTCCCCCTCTCTGCCTCCGCTCAGTGTCTTCACATTTTTTCTGCTTTTTTTTTTTTTTTGTTTTCCCCATCTTAAATATGTTATCTCAGAGGCATTATCACGGAACATTCTGCTATCAATTGGCTCGGCCTTGACCAGGAGTGGATCTGCCCTAGGCCCGGTCGGGTCCACTGAACAAAGGGGAACAACTTCTAGCAGTTTCTTACAGAAGCTGCCACCCTCACTAAATAAAACCAGAACAGCCACTCACACAAGTAGCAGGTTGCTTACTAATTGCTTTCTGATACCGGCTTGAAAAACAACTTCTACCTGCTCCTGTGTCATACTGGATGCTACTGCACCTCCGATCTGCTTGATTTGTCATTTTATACTCTGTTTCAACTTATAAAAAGTGAAAAATAGAAAAAGGGAAAAAAAAAAGGCAGTAGATTCTGGAACTTAGCATTTAAATATGCTGAGCTGTTTAAATTCCTTACTAGTTACGGAGCTAGCATGCTGGAGTGGTGGTAAGGTCTGCAAAGGGAAGTGACCAACAACCAGCAGCTGTGAGGGCCAGTAACCTATTTAGTCACACATCTAAAACAAGGAAAAGATATGTGAAGTTCTTACTCAGCTTGTTTCAAGGACCTCAGGGCACTCATGTGATGAAAAACATGCTCTTAATCTTCAGTATCACACTAGGTCCCTCCATTTGCTGTCAGATTTAAGCAAAGAAAATGATATTTTTCTGCACCATTGTGGCACAGGAGTTAAACGAATACAAATTCAGATAAATATCTGTCCTACTCTTCCATAAAGTAAAAATATATTAGGAATCTATTTTGGGAGGCTCCTCTCATCCATTTGTCTTTTGTTTTACTTAAAGATTTATGTTTGCTCACCTTTTCATTATATTTTTTTTATTTCCTGACTGCTCCAGAGGCAGCATAGAGTTGTTGCTTTTTCCCTTGCTTTTCATTTAAAGCTCTTTATTTGGCTTTTAATTTTTTTTTTTCATTTAATGTCAATCTGTTTTGATTAAAAGACCTTTATCTTTCCCCTTGTGTGCTCATTCTGTCGCTTGCTCTGTTTTGGTTTGTGGTATCAGGTTTATGTTTTAATTATTCCTCTTCATGGCTCTGTATCGTGGTACTGTTTTACTTAGATTGATTTTCTTAAAAGGTTCATAACTTACTTCAGAAGTTCAGGACTGTAGGTGGAAGTCATATTCATTTTATCCGGTGTAGGCAGCAGGCATGTCACCTCTCCGGGCTTCAGAAACCTCAGTTCTATTAATGGGGTTGTATGTTGTCTAAGCATGCTTGCAGAGTAAGCAGCGATGATGAGACCTGGCAAGTGAGGAGCATTAAGCATTTCAGCAGGGTCTGAAGGCAGCAAGCCGATAGGTTTGTTGGTGGAGAGGTCTGAAAGTAGCTACCCAAAAAGTTGCTTTCTGTCCTGGTTCTGGCTAAGATAGAGTTAATTTTCACAGGAAGCTGGGAGGCGACACAGCTGAGATTTATGTATAAATTATACAGTTGTATTGCACCAGAGAAAAACTGCTATTCTTTCTATGTACTTTGCACCTTGTTGTGCAGAAGCCCTTCTATCTATGTATTACATTTCTCCTTATACTGTAAAGTCTTTGAGGTAAGGGTTCTTTACTTCATAGGCACCTCTTTCCCATGATTCTTTTAAAATACAGTAATTATCAAGGTGTGTAAGGTAAACTGTAGTTAGAAAGACCAAATTTACATGGACAAGATGTTCCAGTGGTGTGAAGGACTGTATCTCCACATGAGAAATCAGTTCCTTACCTGAAGAATCGTACCTGCCATATGCATACAATCATAGAAACACTCTTTAGAAAGGATTTCTGGAGGTCATGTCCAAGATCCATCTTGAAACAGGACCACTGCCAATGGTAGATGACATCAACCATGGCTTTCTCTAGCCAAGTCCTGAAAATTTCCAAGGATAGAGATTCCATGACCGATCTCTGCAAACTGCTCCTGTGCTGAACTACCTGTCTAGAGAACTTTAGAACTTTTTCCTGATGTCCAGTCTGCAGGAACTTGTATCTATAGCAAGCCATTTGACTCTACTGAGAGTTTGAGTTCATTGTTCTTGTAACTATGCTGCAAGAACCCCTATGCTGCTACTAATATGTCTCCTCCCCCTTAGCTTCTTCTTTGCTGACATGGATAGACTTATTTTAAGCTTGTCATCTGTTGTTTTTTTTTTTAAGCGCAGCTGACTTTAGATATAATTTGCTTAATACACGTTTTGAATGTGTTTAGTAGACTTGATATGTTCAATTAAAACTACAGTGCTAAAACCAACAGATCTGTGCATCTGTGGGAACATTGATATATTCTCCGAAAGTCAGAATAACCATACCTGCAAAAAATGACTGTAAACAGTAGCTCTGGATTATTATCAGGTCTATTAGGTGGCAACTGGATGAATGCAATTTTTAGGGACTACGAGTAGAAGTGAGCAGCACAGGCAGAAACCAGGCAGGCATATCCATCATAAGGAAATATTTAGCCTGTACACTGAACTTAAAAGTAGGGGTAGCATGACATCAAGCACAGAAATGTCAGTAGTTAAAGAAGATAATTAAGAAAAAATCTTGGACAAAGCATCAAGACACTTGGAGAGAGAGAATGGATGATCAGTTGTTCAGACCCTTGAAATGGAGAGCATGAAAAGGCCAATAGAGATACAAGAAAAGCTTGGAAACTGCGAAGGAATAAAAACCTATATTTGAAGGATATTCTAAGACACAGGGGAAATGGAAAAGGATGAAATGAAAGGGGAAGAGGCCAGAAAAGGCAGAGGAAGGAGACCTAAACATAAAAAGATGAACAAAGACTTTATCCGGAGAGGTAAAGAGAAAATTGTAATGCTTGTGTAGAGGAAGAGACACAAGATTAAAGGAAGTCTTGGATCTATGAAGTGAAGAAGAACAAAGAAAGATGATAACTTATACATATAAATTATACAAACTTATTCCACCAAATTTATCCCTGAAATCAATGGAGTTGATGGGCTGAATGGAGTGAGGGGCTGAATTCAGCTCCGTATGCTTATCTTTTATTTTTATAAATAATAAATTATAATAAATGATAATTACAGTATTGATCTACCTTTTACATTTAACTGTTTTATTTATATTGTTTTCATTGCATGCCTCTGGAGAGTCCTATGCCTTTGTGTTTGATATTCTGAAGACTGCTCTGAAATCTGGATATTGAGATTGTTTGGTGTAAATTTTAAGATAATGCAGGAAACTGTCACTTCAATGTGGATGACAGAAGCAATATGGTTCTCTGGTGTGTAACACTGGTTAAAAGGTTCAGTATCCATGAGACTGAAGTTTGTGCATGTGGGGTCTTGGTTTTAGTAAGATGCACTGTGTTTGGATTTGTAGGTGAGACAACCAAAATAATTAAATATGTTCCATGAAAACGTGTACCATCATGCATGCAAAACTAACACCCAAGTCACTCAAAATCAGAGCGATACCATTTTACACTTAGTTTGAGCTGGAGTAAATTATTATATTATATAGTCAAGACAATGCTAAATCTGTCTGACTCTTGAGCAAATATGAGGAACATAGATACTTGGGTATCTCGACCACGGGGCGTGCTTTGAGAAGCCTGGGCTGTGAGGGGCGGATGGCTTGCACCTAACCAAGAAGGGGAAGAGTGTGCTTGGACAAAGGCTTGCCAGACTCATCCGGAGGGCTTTAAACTAGTATTGCTGGGGGAGGGGGAGCACAGTTCAGCCCACGGCTGTCAGCATGGCGCCAGTGCCAGCACCAAGGGTCCAGAAGCTGAGGAAGGATCTCAGGTGTGTGCAAATGAACTTAAACTGCGGTTCAAAAGAACTCCTGTCGCTCCAGCCAGCAAATCGGCTTTGTCGGGGACCCAGCTGAAGTGTCTCTATACCAAGGCACGCAGCATGGGAAATAAACAGGAAGAGCTGGAGATGCATGCACACGAGCAGGTCTACGACCTTGTTGGCATCACGGAGACATGGTGGGACGACTTGTATGACTGGAGCATCAACATGGAGGGATACAGGCTTTTTAGAAAGGATAGGAAGGGAAGACGAGGAGGGGGTGTCGCTCTCTATGTCAGCAACCGTCTGGAGTGCGTGGAGCTCCGCCTGGGGATGGGGGAGGAGCTGACAGAGAGCTTATGGGTCAAGATTAGAGGACGGGGATGGACAGGGGATGTTACAGTGGGGGTCTGTTACAGGCCGCCTGGCCAGGAGGACAGAGCAGACAAGGTGCTCTATAGCCAGATAGGAGCAGCCTGACGGTCACAAGCCTTGGTCCTCATGGGGGACTTCAACCACCCCAACATCTGTTGGAGAGACAACACAGTAGGGCACAGGCAGTCCAGGAGGTTCCTGGAATGCATTGACTATAACTTCCTCCTGCAGGCGATAGAGGAGGGGTGCCATGCTTGACCTTGTTCTCACCAACAGGAAGGGACTGGTGGGGGATATGAAACTGAAGGACAGCCTTGGCTGCAGTGACCATGGCGCGGTGGAGTTCAAGATCCACGGGGCAGCGAGGAAACTACACAGCAAGCTCTCAGCCCTAGACTTCAAGAAGGTGGACTTAGCCTTTTCAGGGACCTCATGTGCAAAGTGCCACGGGAGGCAGCCCTGGAGGGAAGAAGGGCCCAGGAAAGTTGGTCCACATTCAAGGAGCACCTCCTCCAAGATCAGCAGAGGTGCATCCCGATGAAGAAGAAGTCAGGCAAAAAGACCAGGAGGCCAGTGTGGATGAGCAAGGAGCTCCTGGACCAACTGAAAGTGAAGAAGGAAGCCTATAGAGGGTGGAAGCAGAGACAGGTAGCCTGGGAGGACTACCGAGTGGTTGTGCGAGTGGCCAGGGATCGGGTGAGGAAGGCTAAAGCCCTGATGGAATTGAATCTGACCAGGGATATAAAAAGTAACAAGAAAAGCTCCTACAGGTGTGTAGAGGACAAAAGAAAGTCCAAGGAGAATGTAGGCCCCCTCCGGAAGGAAACCAGTATCCTGGTTACCCGGGACATGGAGAAGGTTGATGTACTCAATGACTTTTTTGCCTCAGTTTTCACAGATAAGGGCTCTTGTCTCACCACCCAAGCTGTGGAAGGCACAAGCAGGGACTGCGAGGATGAAGAACCACCCACTGTACTCGAAGAGCAGGTTCGCAAACATCTGAGGAACTTGAAGGTGCACAAGTCAATGGGGCCTGATGAGATCCATCTCCAGGTCCTGAGGGAACTGGCGGATGAAGTTGCCAAGCCACTGGCCATCATATTTGAAAAGTCGTGGCAGTCTAGTGAGGTCCCCAATGACTGAAAGAGAGGGAACATAACCCCCATTTTTAAAAAAGGGAACAAGGAGGACCCAGGCAACTACAGGCCGGTCAGTCTCACTTCTGTGCCTGGCAAGGTCATGGAGCAGATTTTCCTGGAAATCATGCTAAGGCACATGAAGAGCAAGGAGGTGGTTGGTGACAGCCAGCATGGCTTCACCAAGGCCAGATCGTGCCTGACCAATTTGGTGGCCTTCTATGATGTGGTGACAGCATCGGTGGACAAGGGACGGGCAATGGACATCATCTACCTGGACTTGTGCAAAGCTTTTGACACTGTCTTGCACAACATCCTTCTCTCTAAACTAGAGAGGCATGGGTTTGATGGATGGACCACTCGGTGGATAAGGAGTTGGCTGGATGGCCGCACTCAGAGAGTGGTGGCCAATGGCTCGATGTCCAAGTGGAGACCGGTCACGAGTGGCGTCCCTCAACGGTCTGGGTTAGGCGTGACCCTGTTCAACATCTTTGTCGGTGACATGGACAGTGGGATAGAGTGCACCCTCAGCAAGTTCGCCGATGACACCAAGGTATGTGGTGCCGTCGACACGCTGGAAGGGAGGGATGCCATCAAGAGGGACCTGGACAGGCTGGAGAGGTGGGCCCGTGCCAACCTCATGAAGTTTAACCAGGCCAAGTGCAAGGTGCACTTGCTGCAGTCCATAGGCATGAGAACTTCACTGGAGGTGTTATGCAGTAAATTTTTAATCCAAATATACTGTATTTATGCCAATGTTTTTGCATTATTACTCAGAAAACAAAGTAGGTAAGCATACAAAGATGTACAAAGCTGATACTTTAAGCTCCAAGGCTAGAGGCCTGGGATAACCAAAGCATCAGTCACAACCTAATATTAAACATTTTCAGGATTCATTAACGGTTTTATCAATTATAATAGATTGTTACAGAAATAATCTTAACTCTTGACTGTTACAACCGATTTTAACTATTATGCTGTGTGAGCTCAAAAGTTCTGTTTCTGGGTTTAGTCAGACTGTTTTGTTATTCTTTGTATTGTAGTAGTACTCAAATTAGTTCAGAGAGGAACTATAACAAGATTTACTCTGTTCCTGCACCTCCTTTGTATACTCTTTATCTCCTAAGTACAAAGGAAAAAGTACAGTCTCACAGTCCCTGTTCCAGAGTTAGGGAACTTGACACATAGAGTGCTGGAGTGATCCGCAGTGACATAGCAAAAGTCTGAGGCAAAGCCGGTACTGGATACACATCTTCTGACTCCTGGTCTGGTAATTTAACTATCAAGTTTAATAACTGATATCATGTAAAAGGGTAAACTGCCTGATCCATTAAAGAATCCCTTTAAATCCAAATTATACTATTAGAGAAAATATTTTTGACATGGGAAACCACATCCCAACCCTCTTGTCTACCATTTGAAAGACATAAGAATACCTCTTGTCATGGCCCTCTGCATCTCAAATGATCATCTGTGACTTCTGATCCCTTTGAGTAGAATAGCTGGGGACTAAAGTGCAGGGGGTGACAAATATGACTATTTCAGGAGAGCGGTGTTTTCTGTTATGTTAAAGCTTACATATTATTATAAGGATCAAAGACCCATTAAAAATGTTGTTAATGTGCTTAGGAAGGGTGGCCTTTTCAGTTCTGCATTGCTTTAAAGACATGTCTTGTAGAAGTAATCAACCAGGTACTTGCTTCCTGGACTAAAATTCTGTTTTCAGACATGGCTATGAATTTTAATAGGTGTTGAGGGGAAAGATTCAGCTAGATTAAGTTAGTCCCAGTAAACAGCCCCTACTGAGACAACATGGGAGAAGTGTTGCACTGTGCAGGGAAAATACTGGAACAGAGCATGAAAAGAAAGGAAATTGTCCCACAGTTGTACACTACCTTCTGCAAAGAAGTAAAAATGTTGAACTGTTGCTACTACATGTGTTTCTGAAGTGAATGCAACATCATTATTGCTCTCTTCCAACAGTGACTAGAGGCTTCATCTGAGATTGGGATCCTCATTATTAAACAGACACACAGAGGAATGCTCTGCTCTGCAGAGCTCACAGTCTAGAGACAGACAAATGGTGGCAGGATAAACAAGAATGTAAAGAAGTGAAGTAGCAAATATCAAAGCAGAGGTTTGTAGAAACAACACCAGAATGTCCTTGTGATTAAAAGTAAAGCTGTCGCTAGCACTTCAAATGCTTCAGGTTCTGTGAATATTCTCATTACCTGTTTTCAAACACGTTTTGCTTTGGGATTATATTTTCTCTGCTTTTTTTTTTTTTTCTTTCTCTCCACATGCACCTGTATCCAATGACAGCTTCAAGTATTCTTCACAGTGTAGCAGGCTAGCATATTATATCTACTCCATACATGGGTAAAGGTGTCACAAAGAAAAAGGGATGAGCAGAGAGATGAACTTCTTATAGGTTGGCTATGATAATTATGTCAAGCCTTTATGACAGCTTCTCATATAAAAGTTTTTAGACTGTTACAGTATAAACTGGCTTGTAAGAAACTTAATGTAAGTATATGACTATATGTAAGCTTGTAACTATGCTTTTTATTTCTACACATTATGGACTAAAACTTGCAAGATGATCTAGGCATTTAGATCCCACCTAATCTCCGCTATTTGATAGTCAAATGAAAACATCTTGGTTTCAAACTTCTGCTCAGTGACCATGTAGATTTACTCGTTATGAAAATCCATAGTGCCCCAGGCTGCTGCTTTCACTCTCTGACTGCTGTTGAGTGCCGTATCTCCTCGGCAGAGTAGTTCCTTGTGTTCTCAATGTATTCAGCTGTATGGCATGATTTCCCCAGGGAAATAAAAGGTGTATTTGTCTGAAAACACAGCTTAGATCAGCTCTGCAAGTCCTGAAATCTAAGGAAACTTTACCTTGCTCTTCAGTACTGGTAAACTCAGTACCTTTTCTTGTATAGATTACTTGTTTCTTACATGTCAAATTTTAAGTAAATATTTATTTTTCAACTCTAAAAGTCTCTAGGGGACTAACTTAAACTCATCAACTTTTTTTTCCACAGCTCAACACAGTTTTCACAGAGTTGTCATCATTGGTAAAAATCTGCTCCCGCATGTAGACTGAAAATAATTCCACTGTATTCAGGAAAAAAAAAAATCAACAATTCTACTGGTTTGGAGAACAGTAAAATCATTTTCTTAGTAATTTAAAAAGAATATAAGACTGAGAAGGACTTTCTGGATTGCCATATTTTAGCTTCTGATATTGCTGTCAGCCAAGTCATATAATCTCATGCATTAAATCATTAAACTCAGTTTGGGCTGTCTGATTTCCTCCACAACATCCACAAGAAAGCTACCCAGAACCTTATTTTACCAATTGCTAAAAGCTGTTTCCAAAACTAGTTTGCACTGGGCCCACTAAAATCAGACATCTTTTTTTTTGATCCAAGACTTTACCAAAAATCCTATCTAATTTGTTTAAATCTACAGGATGTTGAACTAATAGTTTGGTTCTGATGTATCTCTGTTTAAAAGAATTTCACTTACTGCTCAATTATACCTGTCTATGTTCTGTCCTGATGTGCTTTAACACCAGAATATCAATGTGTCTGAAAGGAATGGGAAAAGACATGTTACTGAAACTTCTAACCTAATCTTCATTTCAAACACAACTTTTAAGACTATCAATGTTAATTCACTGAATAAGTGTATTGAAAACAAATAATCTCATAGTTAACATGCTTCTCTGAGAGCGAGTTATCATCTAGTTGTTTATTTTTACATTAAAATGAGCTTTACTAAAGTTCAAAGCAAGATTTCCCAGTCCAGGCACCAAAATCTGCTCATTTCTCCTTTTCAGTGTGAGGACAGCAATAGTACTGATGGTAATGTATTGCTTAGCATGTCAGGAAAATAACTTTTCTGAATACCTGCTGAGAGACAAAGGAGTTATTTGCTAGACTTTCAAAGCAGAAATGATTTAGCTGTGCTATCTTGAAATGGTGTTGGTCAAAATAATTTGTGGAGGTTATTCTTGTGAAGCAGGGACAACTATAACAAGCTGTATCTGAGCCTGGTATCTGTGATTTTCAGAAGCTGTGTGAACTTCTTCCACTCTGGAAGAAGTGGAAGCAAATGCCCTGTACAATTCTGCAGGAGCTCTGCTATACAACCAATCGTATGTATGCAGTGAAAAGGAGAGGCTGATTAAGGAATAAGGCTTTACCTATATTTATTTTGACTCTGTCTTTCCTGGCACAAAGTAGGCTAACAAGCACATGATGGGTACACTACAAATAATGATTATAAGTGGTTTAGCCATTCAGAGATATTCAGCTAATCCGCTCACTTCCTCAGAGTAGGCTTATCTCTGTTTACTTCTACAAAGATCACTGCTGCAGTTGTATTTTTTAAGGATTAAAACAAGCCTGGCAGGTTAAGCTCTAGTTTTAGTTAAGAAACAGCATGGGGTATATGGAAAATGAAAAGAGAGATTTTTCTTTGTAGAATCAGTTCAGAAGATTACTGGGCTTCTGTCCTTTTCTAGAGCCCTCACTTTGAATGGCCTGCATACAAACACCCACAAGTAGCCTGAAGAAAAGTGACAGACGAGGAATGCATTTAGGAGATTTAACATGGTAAAGCAAGTAGGAAGGGAGTTAAGGGAAAGAAAACAGAAAAACGCACTAAATGTGTATGATGTGACCCACATGTGCAGCATTGCTTTATAGTGTCTGCCAACAGCCAGAGACAATACCAAAAGATCATGCTTTTACATGGAAGAAGGAGAGAAGGCTTGAATCTGTGTAGTAAGCTCTAGACTCTTTTAGTATCTCTAGTTCAGGTCATAAATATGCTAGATGCAAGTTTCCTGGAGGACAGCTGCTTTAGAAGTTCATCGAGGCTGACTGTCTTCAGTGGATACTGAGCAGTCAGTGGTGATATCTGCTTGCTTGGGATGTAGGAATGAAACATTTTTCTGCATATTTCATAGCAAAGACCTATGTGCTTCTCCCAGGGACTAAAATATTATAGACGTGTATCTCTTCTGCTGGAGTTTCTCTACTAATATTAGTGAACATGTGGTGTCCCCAGCTAAGCATAATGTTCTAATCACTGGGTCATGAAGTGTTTAATTAGGGCTACCATCCATCCCTGACACATTCAGAAGGACTGTGAGTTTTGGTAGATACTGGAGTTCTGCTTCACAAGACATGACTGCTCCATATCTTTCCCCAAGTTGCAATGCAGGTCTGTATTCCAAAGCCTAAAATATTTCCAGCAGCCTGTCTCCTGGAGGTTGGCCAGTTCATTTCACTCAGTGCACGTTTCAGCATATCCAGGTAGAAAACAAAGGTTTCAGTTTGTGTCGTCAGTAGGAGTAAAACCTCTGTGAGGACAATGCTGCTTTTTCCGCAGAAATCTCATACCCCTGAGGCCCTGGCTGCTCAGTTTTAGCCCTGTCACACAGCAGCAATCAGCTTGCTGAAAGGTACCGGAGCTCTGCAGAGATGTCTGCTTTGATGAGCACCCTAGTGCACACTGGGGCTCTGGCCTCCCTAAATATCCAGACTGGCACCTGTTTGGAGTATGGTGTGGTTTCTGTCATGTTCAAGCTCCCTCTCGTTGGAGATTAGAGCGTGCAGCTGTAGGGGAGAGGACTTTGCGCAGCTGCGTGTTTTATTCTGACACAGAGCTGGGCACGCACCCAGGGAACTGGAAAATGTTTCCAAGTAAAGTGACTCAGAGAAATCCTACCTAGCAATGACTGTCAGTAGTAAGCAAAGACCCGCAAGGAAACCAGGAATTTGTCCCAAGTGACATGTGGAGAGGGTCAAATATAGTGCCTTTTCCTCTCTGCAGAGATGCTGTAGTGCTGCTCTGTTTCTTGCCGTGACTTGCAGTCTCAGCTTAACATGGAAAAAAAAGATCCAGGGAAGGCAAGAGGAACCTATAAGAGCCTGGCGGTTGGCTTGTGGTTGAATTATGCATTTTTATCAATTAATCTCTTTACAGAAAGCAGTTGTTCTGAGTGAGGGAATCAGGTGCCACAACAAACAAACAAATCCAGATGCCAGTGAATATGAGAAGAACTGAGAAGCAGCTTCTTCTTCAAAAAAAAAAAAAAAAGTGGGGAGCTGTGGAATTTCAGAGCACCACTCTGGGAAAAGGGCTCTTCAGCTGAGTAGTGCAGAATGGGAAGGGGGAGTCTGTGTTCTAGTAAATGAGGAGTTCCCTCCTTCCATGCTGCAGAAATTTAGAAGACAATATGGGATTTTCTTATATTCATATTTACCCCATATAGTTCTTTCACCCAAGGACTTTGACCCAGAAACCATACACTGATCTCAGCATGGCAACTGAGATGATTAAAAGTTGAACGGTAAGTGTCCTTTGCAACAGATAGTGGATTTCTATCATAGCAGGATAAAAAAACAAACTTGCAGATGATAGTGTGGGTAGAGAACAAAAATTAATAGAGGATGTTGAGATACTGTTCACATTAAAGCTAAACTAAACGAAACTAAACTAAAATATATGGTATTGCACTGTAGGTCAGGGCCTCAGCTGCTGTAAACTGGCTTGTTTCTACTTATGTCAAACTAACTTGAGGTCTTAAAGGCTACAAGTTATACTGATTTACACCAGCTGAAGATCTGGTCCAACATTTTCTATCACCACGTATCATTTTCCTGGGAGCATAGCTTTGAAATCAAACTTTAGCATTGCTGGCCTGCTCATTTGGATCAATTCCCTGGAAGGTGACCACAGCAAACACAGAGTGTTGTTGACAACAATAATTTTTTGATGCTGTTGCTTCACAGATGCCAGTATGATTTAAAATAAACTCCAGCTGCAGCAAGCCCTTCTGCTGATTTCCCTAATGAACTGTGAACCTCTGAAGTGTTTCTGCTGACCTTGTGTTGAATATGCTTTCAGAAGGGAAAACAGTACCATTTAGAAGTGAAGCTCATTTTACTAACTATGTGAACAGTCTGTCACTTACTGGCAGAGCTCAGACAGCTGTGACAGTGAGGGCCAGGCCGCACCAACCTCCTCTTGAAGAGAGAGAGGGAGAGAACCTATTCAGAAAATAAAACACTTGGATTGCTGACAGTGTGTGTTATGTCTGTCCTGGTTGAATTTCAGGTTGAATTTTCATTCGGGTTGAATTTTCATCCAGGCTTTGGCATTGGATTTCACCTCTTGAATCTTACTCCTTTTATGACCTCAATGGTCTTTGAATGAGAGTATCCTTACTGTGGATACTGAGTATTTGTGATAAAATTAACACAGTTCAGAGACAACTTTTGGCAATATTACAGGAAACATATTGATGGTCGGCTTTTTATTAGTTGAAATGGAAGGGAACCAATAAACAAATCTGCAAGAAGCATTTTCCTGAGTACATCTCCACATCAGTAAGAATGAAGATGAAGTCTGTGTTTCATGGTATTGTCATGTTACAGCTGTAGGCTGAATACATCAAACTAGATAAAAACTGTATAGATAGAAAAAAACATACATCATTTAGTAGAGTTCTAACTTCCCTAATTTTTTTATCTTTCTGTAAAACCAGTTTCTAACTTATTTACATGTTACAAGGCCATATTCATTTTAAGACCAGCTGCCACCTTGACTCATACCATAATGGGAACAACCTATTTTATAAGTAATGTCATTAAGAACAATAGGAATTTTCAAGGACTAAGGTACTAATTAAAAGGAACACAGATATCAGACTTCATTTCTTTTTGTGGTAGTCTTCTGACAAAAAAAAAAAAAATATTTTTTTTAGCCACTCCCTCTTACTTTTTTTTTCACAGGAAATTAGCATAGGGTAACCATTGGTATGTTCCCTTTTAACTACATTTCTTCAATTGCTTCTTGTGTTTTACAGTCTCCTTTGTCAAAGCATTAGAAGTGAATTTTAGGGATAAAATAAAAACCATTATATCCTCACTTTTGCGGTAAGGTACACACAATGACAAGAGCAATGTTCTTAAGAAATGTCTTCACTGCTCCATTTTACCTAAAGCAGTTTGACGGTTCCTTTATACTTGCAGATCATAAATGACTTGTAGTTGGATGCATAAGCAAAACAGTTTACTGAAACTAATCCCAGCGGTAGGCAGACCTATTTGTATTACTCTGGCAATGTTCCTTGCAGTAGCACAGTCAGTTGTAAACATAGCAGGAAAGCAATCTCTAACTAATTCGCATAATATTCACCTATCACCAGGAGGAATATTGTCTTTGTTAGTATGGAGGCCTGCAGCCAGAATGTATTTCAGCAGCCCAATTTTTGCATGTGTCTGCAGAAGGATTAATCTCCTCTCAGTATCTGTACCACCATGGTATTGCCCAAAATTATCTAAAAAACAGGGTTATATGTTATTTGTTACCACTCTCGATGGTCTTCCTAAGATTTGGCTGGTCACAGAATTGCTTCTAGGACATTTCTGGAAAGAGGCCTTAATTTTCATCAGGGTTGCTATTCTAGCCACTTCATTTTTCCATCAACAGAAAGAGTTTGTCCAAAAATTAATTGTTTCACATAACCTAAAGGTTACTGCCTACCTATACCCTCATTGTAATGACACCCAAAGGTGAATTTATGTTCTTAATTTAAAATATTAATTTATTTTAAAATTATTCACAGAAATTAGGTCACGTAAACTTGTAAACAAATAAATACAAGAGCAGAGATGCAGATAAGGTGCTAAATTATTTAAAATAATTGCTTCCAAAATGTTTAGCAGAATACACTGAAGTATTGCTTTGTACTGAAAACTCAGGTTGATATGCAGTGTATTTTACAGTATCTGCAGTGTACATTTGCATGAAATAAAATTAAAAAAAACCCAAACCCAGAACTCAAACAGAAAAGAATGTAGACCTTTTCAGTCAGTTTCCATGGAGAATTTCTGTTTTAAAGGAAGATTTCCTTCTCCTTACAAAAGAAAAAAAAAATGTTTTGTCTGGGATCCAGTTTGACTGGCATAAACTTTGACTGAGTTTTATAGATAAATCTACAATTACAAAGATTCCTATATAGTGAATGGAGAATAGTAGAGGTTTTTGAAATCTTCTGGAGGGAGAACCTGTCTATCCTAGCACCTACATGTGAATAAGCTGAAATTCAGCCTTTGTACTGAGAACAACAAACAGAGCAAACTTGCAGCTTCTACGTCTCTCTGTCACCCACAGGACTTTTTAACCCAGTGTTATTCTGGAGTGAGTCTCCCAGAAAGAAGGAAGGTTTCCTCCTAAAGAAGTTGGAGTGGTTGGAGCAGACTAATGATTGCAGATGATAACAGCTACAAGAGATCTCTGAACTTTTAAAGAGTCACTAAGGAAGATTTAAGAAGAACTGAAAAGGGGGAAAAAAACTGCTTCAAAACAACTAATACTCATTGCAGTTGGCCTGAAATATGAACAAAATGTTTAACTATAGAGCTGAAAGGTTGTGAAAAAAGCAATACAATGTCTACAAAATTCACATTTGTCCTCTTTTTGTGAACCTCTTGTGAAGTGCTTGTCCTGTATGCTGAGTAAGAAGCACTGAAAGTATTATCCCAACATGATTGTCTAGTTGGTGAAAACTGAAACAGTTATGCTATCCTCTTAGGACATGAGATATGACTAGATATATCTCATAGATAGTTGTTAATAGGAATTCATTTCTATGTGTTTCCCTTAATTTTTCCCAGCGTTTTCCTCATACAAACCTGTATTTTATCTCTTGATATTTCTCCAGAAAAAAATGTCTGAATTTATTTCAATTTTTAAATCTTTTTTTTTTAAATATGTTTTTCCATGTGAGTTCTATACAAGGTGGATGCTGTGAGAGTCTTGTCGGATTGCAAATACCTTCTGTTTTTGAAAAAGACTCTCTGTTCGGAACTGCACTGCTTTTTCTGATACTAATCATGCGATACGGCTAACTATCCATCTAATGAAGAGAGAAATTTTAGTCAATGCTCTTTCTTTAAAAAGAAAAAAAAAAGATTTGAGTAAAAAACTTCCTACAGTTCTTCAAACAAATCTGAACCTGATTCTCCATTCTTATATACCTCATCTGTAGTTTCACAAAAAATTGCCTTTGTCAGCAAAGCTTTTTAAGAAGCTCAGATTGCCGCCACCTTCAGCCAATTGTTCTTACCCCTGTGCAGCTCTTTGACACTGCTTAGTTGTGCCAATACAATTGATTCAGGATGTATGTTGTAAATTAAGTGGTCCAAGTTTAACATAAAAATCAAAATAAGGATCAGTGAAGTTTGATTCCATCACAATCTGTGAGGGGTTGGGGTGTTGCACGGGTGCAGCTATTGCAGCACTGCTGGCATGCTTTGAATGATCTGTTCAATTACATGTGTACTTTGATGCTAAAATGCTACTTTGGACATTTTTTTGTGGTACCAGCCGTAACCCTGGCAGTTTGGCTTTTCCAATATATGTCTATTCCAGGAATTAGCTTTCATAACAGAGAAAAATCTACCATGACAGTCAAATGGTCTCTGCTTGAGAAAATGTTTTGTTCCCTTGAAATATGCTTTAGATTTCAGCAAAATTTCAATGGAACATTAAACCTAAGGAGATTCACTTAGATTGCAGAAGCAGTGCTGTCTTTATGCATGAGTGTCAAGCAATAAAGCACGTACAGCCCGGTGCATTCTCTTGGTAGGGGGCCCATGGAAACTGCCGCTTTCAATTCTATCTAATGTTTACACGCTAGGCAGTCTTCTTTCAGATATCGAGGGTGTCTTGTTCCTAATGTTCGGGCGTACAGACCAATCCATCACGTGGAACTGTCAGTGACATTTCTACCCCTTTTCTGCTTTTGTCATTAAAGTGAGGAAATAAACATGAGACCCCTGCTTTAGCCCTCATTTTTTTTCCCCTCTGTTAAGGGACTATACTATTCATTCACTTCTATCTGTAAAGACACGAATTACAAATGAATGCTGGTGCATTCATTTTGTACCTAAAGTCCCATCATTCACCTGATCTGTATCTGAATTTACAATGTGTTAATACTTCAGCATGCTTTATGACACAGATTTTTCTTCCATCTATGTTTTCAAAAGAGTCTAGAAACAATTTTTGTCCCTCTGTTCCTAGTGGCATGAAGATTATGATGAATGAAACCTTTTTGCTGCTCTTTAGCCTAAATTGAAAAGGTACAAGGACATTGATTTCAGCTGTAAATAGAGGCTGCTTGCAGATCACTCACTGTGAAAGATGCTTAAAAGCAATGCATGTTTCCTGCAATATTAGCTCAGATGTGCATTTGTAACATATTAACGTTTACAGCTAGATTCTCCTGAAAAGCCGTCAAGGGAAGATTTCTCTAGTAAAAACAGATGGTGAAAAGCAAGATGCATATCTCACCCATTTTGAAGTAGGAAAAATCAAGTTTCAGATTGGATTTCATCTAGAAAAACTTTCTAAAATGGATGCAATTTGGGACAGATTCTGGAAGACAAAGAAATATGTCCTTCAGGGCTGAAGCGTAGATAAGGGGCTGCAAGTTGCTCAGAGAAGAAGCCCAGTTTCTCTCCTTGGCTAATCAAAAAGAGGTAGAGGCATCTAGGAAGCTCTTTATGTCACTTTTCAAAAGATCTTGGGAGAGTTACAGAGACAAGATTTGCAGGGAGATGTAACACCCTTTATTAGATTCGTTGATATAATTATAAAATCAAATTGACAGGTGTCAGGCTCACCTCAGGTCAAGTCCAGCTTACTTCATTATCACAGAAATAAGCTTTTGTCTAAGGAGGACAGGTAAAGAGAAGTACCTCTAATTTTATCTGAACATGTCACCTGGAAGTGGAAAGGGCAACTTTTCAAGAATAATCTACTATGTCATTTTTAACTGGGTGACCAGAATTGCAGAGACTATTCAAGTTTTTAAGACGACATGGGTTTATGCAGCAGCACAGTGACAGTTTTGTTCTCTACTTTTCTTTTATAATTCCTAATAATTTCCCAATAATGTCTTTTTGACTATGATGGATCTTTTCATCGAGCTATCCAAGAGCTTTTACCATAAGATAACAGGTAATTTAAAGACCCAAATTGTGTATCTGTTATCTTTTTTCCTCCATTTGCGTTGCTTTGCACTTAGTGTCATTGAACTTCCTTTATTCCCTCAGTCATTTTTGTGAGATCTTGCTGCAAACCTTTTCTATTACTTTAACTTTTGACTACCATGAATAAGATTTTTGTCATCAGCAAACTTTCCACATCACCTTTCCATAAAATATCTGTTTTGATGAACATCATAATTCCAAGCTCAAATCATTCAGCCACATCAGTGGCAATATCCTTCCACTGTGAAAATAGTATTTCTTACAATTTTGTCATAGATCTCTCTCTTTATCCATGAATTTGTCAAAAGCTTTTTCAAATCCAAAACCAGTATGCCAATCAGATCATGGTTATCTACATGCTTATTGATTCTTTAAGGAACTCTAAAAGTTTTGTGTATTACAATTTCCTTCTACAAGAGCTCTGCTTTCAATGTCTTATTTCTCCATGTATATTTATGTTTCTGCTAAATCTACCAACAGTTTCTAGCAATTTGCAGACAATAGAATTCAAATGTACAGACCTATAATTTCTCATGTTTTCCTGAATGATCAATTTTTAAATCTGTAACTTTTGTCAATTTCTATTCCTTTACTAATGGTGATTTCAGTAATAAATTATATACCAGAGTTAACAATTACACAATTTACTACTTGAGTTCCTCCAGAGCTCTTGAATGAACAGCATATGGTACTGGAGATATTTTACTCTTCATATTATTAATGTATTCTAAAACCTCTTCCACTGACACTTCAGTCTGAGATTGTTTCAATGACTCATTTGTCATAGGAAAAGCTCCCTCTGACTTCCACAGTGAACACTGATGCAAAATATTCAGTCAGTTTTTCTGCTGTGGCCACAGCTTTTCTGTTCTTTTTACATCTCAATCATCTCCTCAGCAGGACAGGGGAAGAAAATATGTTATTGATCAAGATAAAGACCATGAGATCACTCACTGTGTTGGCTTTCGCTGGGGCAGCCAGTTCCTGAGGGGCTGCACTTTGTGGAAAAGGACCCCATGCTGGAGCAAGGGAGGAGTGTAAGGAGTTCTTCCCTCCAGGAGGAAGGAGCAACAGAAAGCAACAAGTGGTGAACTTCCCACTTGAGTGGGAAGGAGGTGGAGATAATTTGCAATTAAGTTAAACTTGAGAAGAGGGGAAGGGTAGAAGAGGAAGTTGTTTTTG
This sequence comes from Tetrax tetrax, assembly GCA_009806455.1. Taxonomy (NCBI): domain Eukaryota; kingdom Metazoa; phylum Chordata; class Aves; order Otidiformes; family Otididae; genus Tetrax; species Tetrax tetrax. Next base: position 165,079 of record WHYT01017137.1, on the reverse strand, counting down.
TTCTCTCTCATTATCCTGCTTTAGTTTTATTATTAATAAATTGAAATAGTTTTCTCCAAGTGGAGTTTTTTTTGCCCATAACGATAACTTGAATGATCTCTCCTCCCTCTGTCCTTGTCTCAAGCTTTTTCTTATATTATCTCTCCCCCATTCCCTCTGAGGGTGGAGGGAGTGACTGGGAGACTGTGTAGCTTGGTTCCGAGCAGGGTTAAAATATGACACTCACTGATTATCATCATAGGCAATACGTGTTTGATTTTGGGGAAATAAATTTAATTTATTTATCCAACAGAGTAGGATAATGAGAAATAAGAACAAATGTAAAACCACCTTCCACCTACAGCCCCCTTTCTTTCTAGACCCAACTTCACTGCTGACTCTTCTACCAACTTCCCCTGAGCAATGCAGGGTGATGGGGAATGGGTGTTGTGGTCAGTTCAAAACAGAGAGTTATGAACAGAAGAGTTCAGCTCTGCCACTCCTTCCTCCTCATGGCCTTTCCCTGCTCCAACGTGGGTCCTTTCCACCAGCTGCACTTCTTCACCAGCTGCTCCAGCAAGGGTCCACCACGGGGTCACAAGTTCTGCCAGCAAATCTGCTCCAGCATGGGCTGCTCTCTCCACAGGGCCACAGCTCCTGCCAGGAGCCTGCTCCAGCATGGGCCCTCCATGGGCCACAGCCTCCTTCGGGCATCCACCTGCCTCAGCATGGGATCCTCATCATGGGCTACACCATGGGCTGCAGGGGAGTCTCTGCTCTGGTGCCTGGAGCACCTCCTCCTTCTCCTTCTTCACTGACCCTGGTGTCTGCAAGGCTGTTCCTGTCACATATTCTCACTCCTCTCTCACACCTGCAGTGCCATGTTTTTTACCCCTTCATAAACATAATATTGCGGAGGTCTTACCACTGTCACTGATGGGCTCAACTTTGGCCAGCAGTGGGTTCATTTTAGAGGTGGCTGGAACCAACTGTGTCCGACATAGGGGCAGCCCCTGGTCTCTTCTCACAGAGGCCACCCTTGCAGCTCTTCTGCTATTGAGATCTTGCAACATAAACCAAATACAATGTATATATTTTAATATTAATTTTACTTATTTAGAAGCCCATTTCTTTTTCAGTATCCTTTTTTGCTTTTACATTTTAAATGGCAGAGCTTATGTTCTTTCTTATTTTTCTTCTCTGGATACAAATTCTACTTTTAAAGGATACTTTCTTATTTAGTGAGGTGCTCTCTATTGACTGTTATCATTCAATAAAGAGATATTAGAGTTATGATGAATAGCTCCATGAAAATGTCAGTTCAGTGCTCAGCAGCGGTCAAAATAGTGAGTTGAACCTTAGGAATTATTAAGAGAAAAGTAGAAAAGAAAACAGAAAAAATAATCGTATCAGTGTAAAAAGTTGTTATCCCAAAATCTAAAGAGGAATATAACAGAGCTGGAAGAGGTTCACAGAAAGGCACTAAGAATAATAGAATATATAGAATAACAGTCAAAGGAATTAATAAATAGACTGAGACTATTCAGTCTGAAAAGTGACAATTGAGGGAAGCCTTTGACAGAAATCTGTACAATCATAAGGGAAAAGGAAAATATAAAAAGAGACAGATGGTAGATTTTCTCATCCAAAGCAGAATGAGAGTATCACATGCTGTTAGCAGGTGGTAGGTTCAAAGCCAAAAAAAAAAAAAAAAAAAAAAAAAAGGAGGTAGTACTCTACATAATGTGATAATGTGTAGATAACCCTCCCTCACCAGGTCACTTTTCTTCCAGCTTTTTTTACTGTACACAAAAAGGCACTGGAAAGCAGTATATGAACCTCTTACAAGCATACTGCAATAATTTAATGGCTAGTGAACCCAACAGGGAGCAATGATTGCCATTCCTATGCCCACAGGCCTGTGAGAAGCACGTTGAGCAGTTGACTGGTGGTAGAGAAGTCTCAGTCCTGTTGTACTCTGACATTGGTTGGTCTTTGGTGCTGCCAAAAAGCAGATTCTCTGCTTTTTCCATAGGTCTTAGTAGTTTCATGTCAGTCTTTTTCTCTTGAATGAGAAAAAAGTTGAGTTGCTAATCCTTCTCACTTCAGTTGTGAATTTTACTTTCCTTATCTTGTAAGATGTTAACTCACATACTCTCTTACATTTGAAAATCAGGTTACTCAGTAAAATGGTGTCAAACCTGGGTGTTAAGTTGGAGGCAACTGCATCTCTGTGAGTTACAACTTGGAAGAATTTTGCTCAGGATCCTGTGGATGCTAAAAGTTTACACGCATTGAAAAAGAAACTGGACTAATTCAAGGACAAAAATATCCCTTTGAGGTATTAGAAATACCAGAGACCCGATTCCACTAAAAGACCATTTCTGTTTCGAGCAGCTCCTGAATAGTACATCACTGGGGACTTCAGAAAGTATTCACTGCATGCTTTATCATTTTGATCTTCCTTCGAAATCTACTTGTCGTCATTGATGGAAGTGGGACATGGGGCTTGGCCGACCTTTAGTCTAGCTCTGCATGGCTACTCTCGTGCTCTAAAAGTCTTGTTTGCTCTGCCACATAACCAGGTGCTCCGATTCTAGTTCTTTGAATTTTTAAACATCTTTTTTTCCAGAGGCTGTACATTTCTTCTGGCATGTTGCTTTTAAGAGTGGTGTCCATGTATTTTCAAATTTTTTTAAAAAAACCTAAATTTTTATTACTGCTTCTAATTTGCTTTTACCATGCTTTCTTGGTTTTGTTTTTGTTTTGTTTTGTTTTTTTTTCCCCAGAAGTTTCTCTTACATGAAGCTGATGTAGTTTGGGGAGGAAGGAGAACTTTTCAATCATACCAGGATTTTGAATGAGGGAAGTCTGAGAGAGAATATTATTTAAAGAGTATGTCACTGCAGCTTCAGTTACGGCATTTTGAACCATGCATACTCTTCTTTTGGTTATTTCACAAAGCAGTCATTTTGGTGTCTCACTATTTAACTCTTTATCATAACTCATTGTTACATTTCCCCAGATAATCTGAGGATTAATTAAAGTGTCCAGTTACTATTGCGGTTTTTTTCCTTGTAGTCACCTTAATGTTAGCATTTCTGAGTCATCATCATGGACATATGATGATATAATGATATAATATATAATATAATAGTATATTTCTTTAATCTAAGCATGACGTTTTGATTCATGTAAATTATGATAATTGTTATGGTTAATATATTCACTATACTTAATTCTAAGCTTTCTTTATTTAACTTACGAAAATTTTCACTAGCAACCTGATCTACTTTGTCAGTCTTACACATTTTCTACTTGATTCTCAAGGCAAGCAAGTGATCTGTTTCTCAGTCCTAGTTTTTCCATGCTTATTACGTCCACATCCTCACTTCACATCAGTCCCTTCAGTTGATTCGTCTTACTTTATAGATTTTCTGCATTTATAGACTTCTGGTATGATACAGATGCATGTTTTCCTTTGATCTAGTTGTCTATTTTTAGGTCTATATTTATGTGGTGAGATTATTCTTTGATGTTTCCTATGTGAGGTTTATTGAATTCTCTCTTTTTTTTTGAGGATGAAGATTTTACTCTTAGAGGATGAATCATCTCTCTGTTTTCTCTTATTCCCTTGTTAGATTCCCCCAAATCTTTACTAAAACAAAACCAAAACCAAAACAACCAACCTCAACTCTTTAATAACTTTTAAGTCAAATACCAGTGAGTGTTCCATATTGACCTAGACAGAAATTATCCTTTATTTATAGGATCAATATATTTCAACAGTTTCTAAAAATCATTCCTTCACTTTCTCACATGACTTTTGCAACCACGTTTTAACACAGTTCCTTGTCAGATTGTGTAAGAAACCCTGGAAGCCTCCCAGAGAGTAGTGTTGTCAAGACTCTATTTTTACATCGATATTGAAAGATTAAATTTTGTGTTCTTTCCACTCCTCTGCTATGTAATGGGTGCTTCACTGACAATATAAAATATGTAGAAATCTTGTGAGGTCCATACCTTTTCCATGCAACAAGCAAGTTATGGGTTTTTAGAGTTGGCTGTGCTCAAGTGTTAAAAGTCATCTTAACTGTGTATATCAAAGAGCTTCTAGAAAAAGTTTGCCCTTAGTCTTCTCTCTACACTGCCCTAGGACAGACCTCCAAAGAGCGGTTGATTATTTCTTTCCTTTACCTCTAAAACTCATTAAGTAAAGGGTAGGATAGGAAAATCTCAGTGCCTGTCCCCTCTTGCTTTACCTTTTCAGCATGGTATTCAGAAAACGGGAAACACTCACAAGGATCATGAGGGCTAGGAATGGAATAGCCTCCTGCTTGGGTAGCTTAGTCTAGAATGATGCGAACTTGGCCTCAAATTAACCTTAAAGTACGGTCTGGAGGGACCTGTTGTATAAGTGTCGTATATCTTTCTTGCTAATCATGTTGATTCATAGTTTATGTGCCAAAGGGGAGCACTGTTGACGGAAAAGAACAGACCCAACTAAGCTCAAAAAGAACAAAAAGAAATGTCATTGGAAAGCTCCAACAAAGCAAATCCACTCTTCTTATGAAATGAACATTTTCATTCCACCTTTTATGGCTGTCATGCTGCATTGTTCTTCATGTTTGGTAACAGATTTTATGGTATTGCCTAAGTAATACTGATCATCCCCTAAATGGTTTTTCATTTCAAAATGTGCTGTGCTGTTCTATGAGACCTTTGATTAGGTGGCTAATGCAGCTGCCTGTTGTTACAGGTCAGCTGGTATGAATCCCGTCACTAGTGATGGAGAGAACTACATTTAGATAAAGCTGATTTGAAGGAATTATTACTGTTTATTAGCATAAAGATCATTCACTTCCCAAAGCTTACACTAGAAGAATATGCATGCGTATCTAGTAAAAATCATAACAATAATTTGTTCAAATAATTTGAAGTGATTATACTTTTCCTCAGCAATTTTTCATTAGACAAATAAAAGTTGAGCTTGAGATGAAGCACACGTGAGAGATTTAAATAGCTTAAAATCTGTATTTGCACATTTTTTTCAGTTGCAATGCCAATAGTTTTACTTTAGAAATTATATTTGCATGACAAATTAACAGTTAATATGATTAAACTTGGTTCTTGATCAGAAAGTGGTGAAAATGATCCTTAATATGAATTACAACAACAAATACAAAAAGTATTTTTAACATTGCTCAAAACCTGAAGTTCTGACCCATGGGAACACTGCACCCCCAGAAATAGCATGTTCTTTAGAGAAAGCATGCATCATATTTTTATATAACGTTGTAACAAAATGAGCATTCACTACAGTAAAATGATAATTTAAAATCATGCCTCATAAAAAGTGCTGATGAAGTTTAACACAAGATCTGTTACTAATACACTAAAACTAGAAATAAAATTGGACATAAAATTTCTACATTCTAATTCTGATTTTTTAAACAGATGAAACAAGTTATCACTCTGAGCTTTATGCTATATTATGAAATTAACAGAGGCTGCATAAAGCTGAAGTTGTGCAGTGTTGAAACAAGGCTGTTATGTGCACTATATGTAAGAATTTTCTTTCATGTATTCAACTCCAAAATAATAAAAATAAGGCTCTGTGAACTGAAGAAGACGAGACCAAGGCTTTCCTTGAGTAGACCGATAGAGATCTTTTTTCTGTCAATGTGAACTTCTACATGCATGCAGGGGCACTATACTGTAGTGGGTTTTTTTAATTTATAAACCTCACTGTGGGGTTCAATGCCTCTGCCTTGTAGTCAATGGATCAAGAACAATATATACTAGCTTCAGGTTTGGTACTAAATGTCCTATATCAATGAAGGTTTATCTCCTGCAGTGTCCTGTCAGAAACCAACTTGTCCTTTAAGCCAGATTCAATATAATTGCATGTATATTCTCTGTAAGTAGTTTTGCTGAGCTGAAATAATTCTTAAGCTAACTGTAGGCAAGATAGAACAGCGAATCAAAGAGAAATATTATATTTGGGAATTCAGATAACTTGTATCCGGAAAAAAGCCTGTTTGTTGATGTTGCTGTTGGAAATAGGCTATTGTTTCTGAAAACCTGGTCCCCTAGGATCCCTCATGTTTTACGTATTAGGGAAGAAATATTCAAGTGAATGTTTGTTTTTCCACTATATCACTCCATGAAATTACATAAATAAATGCAGAAGTGAGAGGAAAGCCTTTTTGCCAGCAAAGGAGAATGTAAGACAAAATAAATGGCAATTGAAATTGTTTGTTCTGCATTTGTCAGCAGTCCCTACAACAAAATTTAGACATGACTAAACCAAATGGCTTCGTAAAGCATATATGAGACTTAACAATTTAATTATTTGCTCGAATTCTATCCTGGAATTAATATTCTTAAGACTTTGTAGGATCTGACTAAAGACTCTACCTCACAGTCGTCATTAAAGGAAACTCCAGCAATGCTCAAAGGAACGATTTACATAGCTAGTTACTACTTGTGAGGCTGGTGCCCAGCAGAGCCTGGATTTACTCAATTATTCTCCAGGTCCGGCTTTAGATATGTGAGCATGGATGTTAGGGTCTGCGCACAGCTATATGAAGCAATGGTTGTATCTCAGTAAATCAATACTTGAAGGAAAATTAGTTTCAAAATCTGATTAAAAGATAAATAAAAAAAAAGGAAGTGGATTAATGGAAACACAGCTGTAGGGGGATTTATTGGCAAATATCACAAAATCCAGAAGTAAACTTTTATATCTGGTCTTGGGCAATGAAATTCTTCCTTCAGGGATGGTAGGGTAGCCCCGTGCTTTAGTCGTGTCACTCAGTGCCTCTACCAGGTCTGCCCTCCTTTCAGCGTTGGCCAGCATGTGAAACATGCATTCCAAACCCACTGGATTTATTAACTGTGCTCAGCTCAACTTTACTGCACCTGGCATATACTTTCACCTGCCCTGGGGGCTCTGCCATCCCATACTCCTCTCAGTATGCAAAGTTGCCTTGCAGAGCATGTATTGGTCCACCTGACGTCTGTCCTTAAGGTGTCAATTTCTGATCTCTCTCTTTTTTCATAGATGAGGAGCTCCAGAAAGAGGAGATGTGGCAGTGGGCTGCCTGATAAAGCTGCTGTCCTTCCTAAAGACCCTTCAGATATGAACAGGGAGCAACACTGGGGTTACACATTGGCTAGCTGAGCTCTTCTGCTGTAATGAATTGAGATGGGACCACATCTCCAGCCTACTACAGCTATCCTTTATGATCTTGAGTAAGCTACTTAGTCTGACTTTATTTATCTCCTATGTTTGCTCACGTCTGTTTAGTCTATAAAATTTTCAGGGTATCTTGCCTCTTACTATGTTGTTGTCCAGTGTCCAGCATGACGAGGTCCCAAATGGTGGGACCTCTATATAGTATTTGGCTAATAATGAATAATAAGAGCATATTTGCCATGCTAGGGTAATGAAGGTAGAATACGGAGGCAGAGGGAGGAAGATGGGCTCTTATTCTTCTTTAGTGTTTGTTATGTGGTTTGAGAGAGAAACTAAACATCTTTTGTGTGGGATTGGAAAATAACATTTTTATCCTTGAAGAAAAACAGTACCACAATCTGCTGTTTACACAGTGACGAGGCTGTAGTCTGTCCATTTCGTGTCTGGTTATCCATGTCCCTCTAAATTTCCTCATAACAAGTTATTCTCCTTGGATTTTTGCTTGTATTATCTTTGGCCAGTGGATGAGTTTTGCTGTTTTTAAGTGGTTTGGGGGGAATCTTACAAACATGTAAAGTGATGTTGGAATATGCATAACACTGTTCTTGTGACACCCTATTGGAAGAACAGTGTACCTTGGGGCAGTAAAGCTCCCATTCTTATCTCCACCATCACCACTACATTAAGGAAGTGACTGTCATTAATGTAAGTCTTTGCACACTTTTCTGAAGAGGGTAACTGGTTGTCGTAGTTTAGCCCCGATCCGGACCAGACTACGCAGTCTCTCTCTCACTCCCCCCACCCTCTGAGAGAATAGGGAGAGATAATTTAAGAGAAGAGAGACAATGTAAGAAAAACGACTCGAGGTTTGAGATAAGGACAGGGAGAAATCCATACCGTCACGGGCAAAAACAGACTCGACTTGGGGAAAACTATTCATTTATTACTACAACTAGCAGGATAATGAGACAGAAAAACAAGATAACCTCCTCCACCCCTCCCACTTCCTGAGCTTAACATTATCTACCTTCCCCCCGAGCGGCACAGGGGGGAAGAGGGAATGGGGGTCGTGGTCAGTCCATTATGCGTTGTTGTACGCCGCTGCTTCACAGTTGGGAGAAGAACTCCTCACATCCCTCCCCTGCTCCAGTGTGGGGTCCCACCCATACGCCACAGTCCTTCATTAAACTGCTCTGGCGTAGGTTATCTCTTCCACGGAGTGCAGTCTCTCCAGAACGGCTGTCCCAGCGGGCCCTCCACGGGCCACAGCCGCATTCAGGCATCCACCTCCCCTGGTGCGGGGTCTTTCACGGGCTCCAAGCTCCAAGTGGATCTTTGCTCCTCCGTGGACCTCCATGGGCTGCAGGGGGACAAACTGCTTCACCATGGTCGTCACCACAGGCTGCAGGGGAATCTTGGCCAGGAGCCACATTACTCTTCCCCCTCCTTCACTGACCTTGGTGTTTGCAGCTGTTTCTCTCATAAGAAAAGTTCATTCTTCACAACGGGCTGGCAGAAGCCTCAAAAAGCCTCTCAGGATCTCTTCACGTTATTCATCCCATCTCCTCTCCTCTCCACCTCTTGCAGCCGGACCGGGCTGAGTTGGGCCCAGTCGGCCGCCTGGCGAGAGGCCAGAGGGTGAGGCCTGCAAGGCCCCGCAGGCCTGCGCCTCCCCCTCTGTGCCTCTGCCCTTGCTCAGCTTCGTCACATCTTCTCTTCTCTTTTTTTTTCTGTTTTCCCTTTCTTAAATACATTATCGCAGAGGCGCTATCACAGGACATTCTGCTCCCAATCGGCTCAGCCTTGGCCAGCAGTGGGTCCGCCCTAGGCCCGGTCGAGTCCACTGAACAAAGGGGAGCGACTTCTAGCTATTTCCTACAGAAGCTACCACCTTAAGCCCCCCTCACTAAGCAAAACCACAACACTGGTTTACTCCTACATTTTAACCTTTTTTTTTTATTATTATTACAAGAGGCAAAGGAGGCACAAAGCAGACAAATGAATAGTGGAACCTCATGCTGCTCTGACTAGGCATGGGGATTTGCAGGAATGTCCCATGTTTCTCTCCCTCTCTGATCCCTAATGGAAAAGGAAGATTGGGGCAAGAAGGTCCTTGTATACCGGGAAATGCAGCTAGGAGACTAAAAAAAACCTAAAACTTAGACTCACAAGTTGCTTAGATGTTGAATTCCCACTGAGTTTGATGGGGGACAGGTGACTGAACAGCTTTGAAAGTTTGAGATGAACTGCCTTCGTCAAATCAATGTCAAACCAAACTCATGTAGCTCAACTACTAAATAATTTTCTGACTTTCTGTGTTTCTGTGGCACTAAATAAAGAACAGAAATTTTACCAAATCTCAGCAATGTGAATTGCTTTTTTTGGGAGCAGTCATAGTAACTGGAGGATACCCGCAGTGTAACTGGGAACGCATGCAGACACATAATCACAGGATCACAAGGTCATTTTAATGCCCAAAATGCATTATAGTAGTGCCAATTTCTAGGCAACCCCAGGTTTCATGCCATCTCCCTGATTTGTTGCATGAGAAGCCCTGTATAACCCTTCACAAGGGAATCTTCTGAGCATGGCATTGGCATGTTTACAACACAGGCAGAAATATCCTCACTCAGGCATACGCCTTCATAGCAAAAGTGCGTACCCAGTGGAGAGGAAAAAGTTTCTTGTAGAGGGACTGTGAAGGAAAAGGAATGAAATAAACATGAGCAGGCCCTGAGATGGCTCTAAGAGAGGTGTTTAATGAATGGTGAAAGTTGTCTCCCTGCACAGCCAGCACTAGTGCACAACTATTTAGTGTTCTCAATATACTGCACAAGGGCAGCCTGATTTGAGATTGCTAAGCAATGAATACAGCAAGTGGGAATCTAAGCCAAATTCTTGGATGATAGAAAGTACTGCCACTCTGTTGATTTTAGTGGAGTTACCTTGGTTTACACCAGAAAAAAAAAAAAATTAAAAGCTATCTACATAATTTAACACAGAAGCTGAGTGGGATTTACAATTTTTAATTGCTTTACAAAAGTCTGTTAATCCCGAACTGAAGCATAGTGGCCATTGTGTAGGTAATATAAAGCTTCATAAAGAGACTGTCCTGCCCCAAAGATATAGCACCTAATAAATAAAACATCTAAAGTATATGAGGAAAAAGATCCCTGCACAAAAGTTTTGGATAGCAGATGAAATGCCTAAGAGAATTAATGTCTACTCTTCTCTTAAATTGTTCATGCAAGCTTATAATTCATATTGACATGTTCCATTTAGGAATGGATTGGGACAATATGGCTTATGATAAATTGGTTATTCAATTTAAGATAATAATAGATTACATGTATCAATTTGATTGTGTATAATTTCTTGTGCAACCACTGGAAAATGTTTTCCTCTCTGCCTAGTGTCCAATCACCTGGTTTTCCACTTTGTTAAATCACTTACCTTTGAATTGGTCTCTTCATTTAATAAAAGTAAACACTCTATCAATTAAATTATTCATTTTGCTAGATTCTTGTAATAAGCAGTGATCTTTCTATGTGATGATTTTCTTTCACTACCCAAGGTAGGACTGATCTGCCTAGCACCCATCACCACACAGTATCATCTGTTATAAGAAAGACTACTTGAGAGAAGCAGAAGGTCAAGTGTTGGTCTTCTTAAAGCAAAGCATATTGTTTGGAGAAGGATAACAGTAACTAAATTAAGAATCCCTGAGACATTATTTGTTTTTGATAATACTCTATCAAACCCAAAAATTTGGTAATTTATGCAATATTTTAAAAAATCCTGACAATGCAAGTCATTGCTGCTATTTGAGCATGCAATTCAAAACCGAGTGGCACTCCTCAATTAGTAGGCAAATATACATTGTACAAATAAATAAAATGGAAGTAAAAAGAAAACCTGTTTTTAAATTCAGCATGGATGAATGCATATCTTTTGGATTGTTCTAAGAGAAAAGTGATGGGATTTGTCAAATTATAAAACTGTGACTTTCATATTTACTAAATAAGGAAGAAAACTACATCGCCTCCTTTGACATTAATAATACGGACCACATTCAGTACTTAAATTACAAATTATATTTATATGAATACTTCAGGTTGCTCTGATCTTAAAAGCTTTTAATTTAGCTGGAAAAATATAGAGTTGAGTTTTAAGTATTCTTTGGTTTACTAAGAGAGATTTTTAAAATCTATTTCATACACATGCACTCTGTGTTTACAGTGAAGATAAGACAGGAACAAGATGTGAAACGATGGATCCCAGATACACTGACTCTTGGTTGCTTTCCAGTCTGCTACATGGTTCTTAGTTATTATTTTTTTTAAAAAACTGTTAGATTGAAATACCACTGTGTTAAGTGACTTATAAACACAGGTATATAAGATAGAGATTCATAAAAAAAGAAGTTCCTTTCTCTCCCCAAGCCTCTTAGCCTGAAAGAATGTGATACAAACTAACTTAACTCTGCTTTTAAACTAATTGATTGAACTAAAAGAAAATAAAACCGTGAGTTCTTATTGCTTTATCAATTGTCACCACGCGCTTTGGTTTCAGCAATGATAGGTTTTTATTTGTTTGACAATGAGTAGGCTAGAAATTTGAAACTATGTTTTGAATGTTTATATATGCACACATATGATTGTATATAAATATGGCTAATTATTTACAGAATGAGATTTGCATTTTTTATTTAATACTTTATACTTGAAACACTCCTTCACCCATAATACAAACCAAATAGCTGAATGTTTTAATATTACCTAAAGATGAATAAGAAGCTATAACCTGCTTCAGAAAGCAATAAAAACCCAAAGCTGAAATTCCTTTGCAGTGAGGCATATGTTTAAGGGGCTTTTTTTCCCCATACTTTTAAATAACAACAACAACAAAAATTATTTAATTTGAAATTGAATATTTTATTGTCATCACAACCTTTTCCTCAGGTCTCTGTCTGAACATGCAGCAGATTTTGTGTTATGGTCAAGCTGAGGTAGAAAAACAACATCTGAAAAAATATGAAAGATGATAATGTTATCATTTAAGATACAAAAGTTTTAGGATCGTAAACTGCCACTTTGATGATCGCACACAAAATTATGCTTGTGAGCATCATGAAAGAAAATGATGCATATACTTGAATATCTTATATTGGAAAAAAATATAATTATTAAGGTTTTTAATTCAAGGATCTCAGGTATGAAATGTCAGAAAATTATTATTATTATTCTGTTATTATTCCCTTGCTGCAGATGAGAGTATTTAATCACAAGGCAACATGTAATTGTATTATTTCTTCATTTATCCCCTTGAAACCACAGTTCATGTAGATCCTCGGTATTCTGAAGTGTAAAAGCAAAATCTTAGATTCATACATTGAAGTATTTGAGGCTTATCAGAATCCAGATTTTGATCTTAAAACCGTGTGTCATAATTTGTGCTAGTAGTATAGTACTTTGTATGTACAGGACAATAACTGCATGCACTTTGTTTTTTTTTCTCTTTCAAGAACCAGTCTTGCAAATGTGTTCCAAATTTGCTAACTGTTGTACTCAGAATGCTATATTTAGTCCTAAAATAAGGTCCGCAGACAGAAAAAATAATGAAACAATAGTGGTGAGATGGAATCACCCTCCCTCTGTCCTATCACTTTGGAGTCTTAAGATTCAGTTATTGTTCCTATCCACATGGACCACTCTTGAATCCTTTGTCTGAGGGTAATGTTTTGTCAGAGTAATGATATGGGCTGCAGGCATTTGGTACAGCAAGTGGTTTTATCTTGTGTACAACAGAAGGGTTATATACCAGAGCTGAATGTAGGACGGATTTAATTAGAAGCCAGGGGGAACTGAAGGCTTGTGACAGGAATAAATCAATGTTTTTGATCATTAGACCTTGTGCAGATTCTGCTGCTGTAATGGAAAACTAGTACATGGTATTTCCTTCAAAACCCTTGACGTGACTGTGATATACTTCTCTGGTGAACTGTTACACAGATTTCTTTGACTTTTGCAGTCCCATTTTGATCTTTCTTTGGATTATTACTAAGGTAAAAAAAAAAAGTCTTCTGGTTGCTACAGTAACATGTCCCATGCATATGCAAGCTCTTCACAAATGTTTATGACAACAGCTAAATGTAAATCCACAAGGAAAGAAAATTATATTCCTACTGCACTTAGATTACAAGACTGTCTACGTGCCATAGAGGTGGTGGACTATGTCCTCAGCTGGAGCTAGGCTAACTGAATCATGTGAAGCTCTATTCCAGCTATTTTAATTTGCCTCAACATAAACTCGTGCTGCTTTTGAATGGCAGCTTCTGCCATTAATGACAGTGATGACATGGACATTGAGCTCATCTGGAGCTAGGGCTGACACTTTGTCCATCATTCGCAAAAGACAGTGTGCCACCTTCTTCTGCAGGATATGTGTGTTAGGCTGGGGCACAATAAGATATGGCTTATTTCTTTCTCTCTTACAGGTATGGATAACAAAAACCAAAGCCAAAAACAGGCTTTGGATACAGCTGTATCCAAAATAGACCGAGCACATGTGAAAAACCTTCCTGTCTTCAATCTCTAGTGCTAGTGATGCAAAATCAGCTGCACTTCAAGAGATGAAACGGTTGTGTGTCTCAAACTGTGTGAGTATAAATATACAGCTATGTGCTAAAAACAGCACGTGAAGTTTTGTGTCTGCGCCTGTGTGCATTCCTCTGTGAGATGAGTCTATTCTCTCACCTGGCACAAAGAGCAGATAATACAATTATAGAAACTGTTAACTCCTCGTTACCCATGGGTGGAATATTCATGTTGTCTATTATTTAGGCCAAGATTAAAAGAAATCCAAGCTTTTTCCTTTCATAAATACAGCCTTGATTTAAGTGTAACATTTGTCTTATCAAAGGCCCACTTCAACAAATACACTTTGCTTTTAAAATCAAATTTGAACACATTTTGTATTTCCTATATTCTTTGCTGAATTTATTTTCATCCAGAATTTTTGTGGTTAAATTGAAAGTTGATGATAGTTTTCTTTTAGTGTAATTTTGTTCTAGTGTAATGAGAAGTGTGAAAACCTCCAGTCACACTCATTCAGGCCAGAATAGCTAATAAAAATAGGGTTGTTTTATTTCTGACAGATACTGCCTTTTGTGCTCATGTGCATGCCTGGTAGGCTAGATGTGAATGAACAAGAAACTAGAGAAAGCAGCAAAACAGTAAATCATGAAGGTGTTCAGTGAAAAAAGGTTTCCTTTGCTTCTCAGTACTGTTCACTACATGCTTACTCGAGTATTCAACTCATTTGTGGAACAGGCTGTCATGGTTTATCCATGAACAGAGTTTTTCCTGTACATGACACTCTGTCTTGGCTGACAGCGCGCTTTGGAGTTTGTGTTGGAGGTGAAAGGTCCGCCTACATTCACAAAAAAATCACACACGTTATTTCCAAATAAATATGATTATGGTTTTATAAATTGCTTAATAGTATCAGTCTATCTTCTAGATTCATGGAGTAAAGAGCATATGACTGGAACAAGGAAACAGCTTGTAACTGGCATACAGAATCTTTTCCAATTCAATACTGGTGACTTTTTAATAGAGTTTCAGTTTGATATAGATTTGGAGGAACAGATTAAATTACTCCTTCATAGTGTCTGCAAGACAGAAAAAAGTGAAGATGAAAACAATATTACAAGTTTATGTAAACCACTAATATTTGCATGTACTTAGGTATTCCTCAGATATTAGGAACTACTTGTATTTTGTTTTTATGGAAATATTTATAGTAAAGTAGTTAAAGAAATTGAGGAATTTATTTTGTTTTAGATTAATCTCATCTTCTGCATTGCAAGAGCTGCTAAAGTACAGGCATTTTCTGCCAATAATTTTTATTTGAGTTATGACATTTCTTTAGATAGACATGATGTAATTCAGAACATACCTCTGCCTCTGGAAGCAATTTAGAACCTACTAGACCGCAAGTATATTAGTACAGTGCTTAAAAATCCATTTATTTTTTCCCTTTTTTTGCTGAGATAATTATATTTGCTTAGTTTGTGTTTTGTTGATTTTTTTTTTTAAACAACTCTCCAGTTGACTTCTTTAAATTCAGTATCTGGTTACTGTAGGTACTTTGTTTTTTTTTTTTTTTTTTTTTTTTTTTTTTTTTTTGTCTTTGTGAGAATACCCTCTCACTCACCTTCAATTCCATAATATATTTTTCAAGAAGCAACACAAACGTTTTTGGCTTTCTGCCAGCTCTCTCCCAGCCGCTCGCCTACTTTCTGTTGAGATAATGGAAATGTCCATAATAAGATCACTTAATGTCATTGAACTGCTTGATGCATTAGAAAAACAGAAACACCTATAAGCATGTAAGATTGAATCAAAATGTAAGGAGATATGATTTTTAACCACCTTTCTTATCCCATAGCTTTCCATTTGGGTTTTCTTGTGCTTAACTCAGGTATTATGGTTTTGGGCTACTATGGGAGACATAGTATTGGACTTGAGAAATATCATCAGTATGATACTTGTAATGATTTTGTGAAATCAAAAGAGTTCTGATAGATGTATACAGCCACTCAAAAAATCAATACGCAAAATTGCTAAAAAGTTTGATTCAGATGGTTTTAATTAAATCTTTAATTCAAAAAAGATGTAACATTTTACAAATTTAGCTCAGAAGGCTTAATGTGAATTAACCCAAAATATAGCCTAATGTGTATTTATCACAGATCCAAAAAAAAGCTGATATTAGGAGCAAGTGAAGTAAAACATCTGATTCTCAATCTCTAGGGCTAATAAAATCTTAAGGAGCAAAGAAGAATGCCATGGAACTGAAAGAGAGTTGCACATTTAAAATAGAAAGGAAGTGTAGCTCAGTAATTAGAAGACCTCAGATAAACTTTATGTTTTCCTTAAATTACATTTTCGTAGCTCCTTTCTTGTGCAACAGTTTTACATCATAGTAAATGCTCTGATCTGGATAATGTGATTCCAGGTTACGGCCTCTCTGTAGTAGTGCACTGAACCATTTGGCTATTGATTTAAAGACATGCTGGAGTGTCTGAATGCAGGCAATCGTTGTGTGGAGTAAGGGGAATGGAGATCTGTCCTCCAGTTATCAGCAGTGCTCTCGAATGAACGAGCACTAAGCAAGTCTGCTCACAAGCTAAGATCACGACACACACAGTTACTCCGGTTCAGGAGAAGTATTTTAATGCATTAAACTGAGGTATCATCTTTGTCAATTGCTCAAATCCTTATAGTTTATCTTCTTTCCTCTTAACCTTATGTTCTTCTTTTTTTTCTTGAATACATATACCTCTTCTGTGTTTGAAGGGCCCTGAAGTGACGCAAAAAACCCCATACAGATCTACTAAGAGCAGCACAGCATCTTGTAGTGAGAATGGAAACATAACTGGTTTTGAAGTACCACCCTCCGCTTTATGAACACTGCTATTTACCTGCAGGCAATAGTTATCAGTTAGACCCAGATAATGCTCATAACTTCAGCAAAATTAGGCAGCTAACTAAAGTTAAAGATGGATAAGAAATGGAATGGAACTCTAAAATAGGTTTAGTATTTCCACAGCCAATGCAATCCTAAAAGACTTTGAAGCAACAAGACAAAAACAATTCCACAGCTACCTGTAACTCTAAGGAAATATTTGTGGAGTCTTTTTGCTGTCCTGTTCTTCCTTCTTTAAATCAGTTGATTCAAATGAAATAATTCAGCTGACATCTTGGTATTTCAAAAGGTCATTTCTGCACCTACTAAATCTATGATGCCATCTCGTTTGACTTTTATAGAAACACCTTTATGTTTTTCCTCCTGCTGCCTGTTGGGAGGATATCTCTGTAAGCAACGGAAAAATATTTCTTTTATCTTTTTCCAAATTCCTCCTTCACTTTCTTACTCCATAAAGTTCTTTGAAAACAAAACAAAGTAAAAATTTAATTCTCCTGGTATGCCAAGATCAGCCATGTCTCATTGCTTTCTCTTTGTTCCTTGCCTGTCTACATTCATCTTTTGTTTCAGGTTTTATATTTAGGTTGTACACTCTCTGAGACAGGGGCTGTCTTTTTTTGATCCATGTTCAATGCCGAGTGTTAAAGTAGTGCAAATAAATAACACTAATGATGTACTGCAAGGTATATCAGGATACTGTACTGCTGTACTCAGCTCATCTGGCGAGTGAGTTGGAGATGCAGTCATCATTGTCACTGTGTGTTGCATCTTAGCAGCCATGGAATCTGTGAAGTATCATATCAATTCACTAGTTTGGAAAGTCCATTCTGCTTTAAAAAATTTATTTCTTCTTAATGCGTCTGTGAAGGGAAAACCAGATTGTAAATAGCTGTATAAAATGCCTAGAGACAGTAATTTTCTTTTTAGCCATATCAAATGAAAAAAAAAAAACCCCACAATTTTTTTTTTTTTTAGGAGAAAAAAATCTACATTGACATAAACTTCTGGAAAAAAAAAGTATTTGGAACTTATTTAACAATGTAATTTTGATGTTTTTCAGAGTAAGTTCTAACATAATTTTGAAATACTCTTTCATTTTAAAATTATAACAACGCCCTTTGAAAGAAAGACAAAGAGATGCAGACAGTACTTCCTAATTCATTTAATTTTACCACAGTAAATTTTACAAAATTATTCAGGTGCTTAAACATAATCACAAGATGAGGTGATAATTTCCCACTTGAGTTTGGGAATATTAATCTTTAAAGCATCATGCTCAACTCAAACATTTTTTTTCATTGTCTACTACATCAGTGGTTATTTCCATATTGTACTCTATATGATTTTTTTAAAAAACAAAACTTAAATACAGAAATATTGAATTGTTTGTTCTGTGATTTTAACTTGATGTATCATTTATTTTTTACTTTGTTATCTATATTCTTTATAAATGGATTCTCAAGAAGAGATTTTATATCCTTATAACTTGTAATGTTTCTGTTAGTAATATTTATAAGCTTTATTAACAGTTCTTAGCATGAATATTCTCCTTACCATTTTAGAAAATAAATATTATTTTTCCAGCTATATTCTCATATTTCCCCACTTGTTCCTCAGTGTATCAAAAATGATTTTCTGTTGCGGCTAACTAGTATCTGTAGGGTCTGAAGTTAATAACAAATTTTCTGTTGCTTTTAAAGGGCTTTTAAGTGAGAAAAATGCAGATCACTTGGTCTGCAAGAATTTAAGAAATAGTAATGTATTACTATACAGTGCTAATAATTCCAATGTATTTTTCCTCCTTTTTCAACACTTAACCGATTTTACTATACCTTTTTTTTTTTAAAACTGCTCAGAGTTCCTTTCTCTTTATTGATTTTTTTTTTTTTTTTTCTGAGGAGGAATAGAACTGAGAATTCAATATTTTAAACATTCTGTATAATTGTCTCCCCTTACTTCATTCATTAGTAGAAACATTTTCTTCTTACCACCTCTTTTTACACTTACATCTCCACAACTGTGTTTCCTATATTAGAAAGAAATGTCTGCCACACAAAAGTTTCAAAAGATGTGGGAGTAATACAGAGGAGACAACTGAAATGAACTGTTCAGTGGTTGTAAGAAGGTTACCTATCAGTCCCTTACGCTATTATTTTTAATCTCTGTCTACTTGAGAACTCAGTGAGAAATGGATATTTGTCAAATTTCAGACCTGCTGCTCTGTGGATAAACTCCCAACCAGAACATCTTTATTCTTTGTCATTTAACTTCTAAACTCTGTTGAATACTGAATTTTAAAAGCAACACTCAAAATAATATGGTTTATAAAGTCAATGCAAGGTTTACTTCCTGTCTAATTACAGGAATAGATTTTCAGAAGATTTCTAAATAGTTTAACAAGAAGCATTTGCCAGAAGGTGTTCACAATTTGCATCATGTCCACTATTCCACAGTCCCATATTGTCAGCAAATTTCTAGTCTGTTCAGTTAACAAGGCACTTTAAACCACAACTGATCTTATTCTGTAGCATATCACGTAACACAGACTTTCAGATAGAGGCTTCTTACTACAGAAAATAATATTTTTATACAGAATTTAAAAATATTGGAGGAAAAAGGGAGATTACTTTTTTATTATTAGTTTCTGTCTGGGAAATATTATTCTTACTAAGCCTTGATCAAACCCGAATGTTCAGACAAAGCAGAGGGCTCTCACCCTTCCACATGTCGGGTGCCAGGTGAATGATCTGAAAGGGAAGAAACAATTGAGTGTGGATGCCTGTCTGGGTGGTATTTATAAAGAATCCTGATCAGATGTGTGTTCCCAATCTTTGCGAGTCAGATCTCAGTTTCCTCGGATTTGCTTTTGCTAACCTACCATACAAGCATTCCTTGTTCCCAAGTTCAGATTTTTCTCATTTTTCTTCTGTCTCAGTAGAGATACTGCTTACCACCTTGGGTTTACAATGTCTCCTTGACAAATTGCTTGCAAGTTGCACAGTGTGACGCTGAGCCTAAAATCACCTCGTGAATCTAGCACAAGCAGATTTGCCACTTTTTTACTAGGATAAATCCTGAGAGTGCCAGTGGATCCAAGACCCTTGCTTTGTTGTCTGTTGGAAGGCAAATGCATTCTGGCAATAAGAGGCTGTGAGATTGCTCCTGCAGCTCAGTAGAGGAGCACTCTGCAAACCTTTGAGGACCTTGTCTTATTTGTGAGGTCTTGCTGCTTGGCAATGGATGAGGCTTAAAATGTCCTGTCACACTCTTGGGATACGAGCAGATCTGACCTCCAGTGAGAGCAGAAAATGTTATTTGACCTGAGTATAAAAAGATCACTTACAACCATAAAATAAGGTCACCCTCCTGAGTGATTTGAACTTCATTAATTGCTGGCTTAACTTCATAGCATTTGGTAGCATGTACAATGACAAACATACTTTGTACAAACATGTACTGAAGACGGTGTGCAATACATATGAGGAAAGTGCAATGAAATAAAAAATGCAGAGTCACTCTAGATTTCAGTCCAGACACACTCAGCCACTTAAGTCTGTTGTGTATCCCAAGTTCATTACCTGCTGAAGGAGAAGAGTGAGCTATTTCCAAAGGGAATTTCATGAAATCTTTTAGCAAATATTCACCTGAACAGAATGGCTCTCCACCTGGCAGGGCCGTTTACTGAGTAAAATTGATCCTAGATATCTGCTTCTGTAAAATCCCTGATTCTTCAACAGGTAAGCACAGGCGCAGTGAATCCCATCCTCAGTGTCCAGGCCCTAGGGCTCATTAAGAGGCAATATTTGGTAAATATAAACACAACTATGACTAAAAAATATTTTAACCACAAATATAATAAATAACTCCTCTCCCAAAACTGTTAGCCAGTTGGCTGCATTCTGACTATTTACAGATCATATCATAGATATAAATTTTAGTATAATACTCATTTTATAATTGCCTAAAAGAGCCAAGCTTTTAATGAAAATGTTAATATATGTATAAAGCATCTGGAAAGAGGAAATATTGATTGTGATAATTTGTAAGAGTTAAGAGCACAAAACTATAGATCAGCTGGTATACAAGATGGTATTTTGGAAAGACGTTATTAATATGGTCTTTGCTGATCTGTACTCCAACAAGGTGGTGTAACAGATGATGCACATTTCTGTTGTATTCCTTTCTTTTGATGAGTCATAATAGTGTGACATCATTTTGTCCTGGCTTTGCTCTGTGGTGAGTATTCCTCTATTTATATTTTCTGTCTTATTGGCATGATTAACTAAATCTTAGCTCTATTATAGACCTAGTCTATAGCTGAACCCTACCAAACCAAAGCAATCTGGCTCCATGATCAGGCTGAGAGGGTTGTGTACAGTGGCACTAAGTCCAGTTGGAGGCCAGTTAGTCATTAGTGGTGTGTTCCAGGGCACGGTCCTGGGGCTAATACTGGTCAACATCTTCAGTGGTGGCCTGGACAATGGGATGGACTGCACCCACAGCATATTTGCAGATGACAGTCTGATGACATCCCCAATGACTGGAAGAGAGGGAACATAACCCTCTCTTTTAAAAAGGGGAACAAGGAGGACCCGGGCAACTGCAGGCCGGTCAGCCTCACCTCTGTGCCTGGCAAGGTCATGGAGCAGATCCTACTGGAAACCATGCTAAGGAACATAGAGAGCAAGGAGGTGGTTGGTGACAGCCAACATGGCTTCACCAAGGCCAGATCGTGCCTGACCAATTTGGTGGCCTTCTATGATGGGGTGACAGCATCGGTGGACAACGGACGGGCAACGGATATCATCTACCTGGACTTGTGCAAAGCTTTTGACACTGTCTTGCACAACATCCTTCTCTCTAAACTAGAGAGGCATGGGTTTGATGGATGGACCACTCGGTGGATAAGGAATTGGCTGGATGGCCGCACTCAGAGAGTGGTGGCCAATGGCTCGATGTCCAAGTGGAGACCGGTCACCAATGGTGTCCCTCAGAGGTCCATGTTGGGCCCGGCCCTGTTCAACATCTTTGTCGGCAACATGGACAGTGGGATAGAGTGCACTCTCAGCAAATTCGCCGATGACACCAAGCTGTGTGGTGCTGTTGATACGCTGGAAGGGAGGGATGCCATCCAGAGGGACCTGGACAGGCTGGAGAGGTGGGCCCGTGCCAACCTCATGAAGTTCAACCAGGCCAAGTGCAAGGTCCTGCATCTGGGTCGTAGCAATCTGAGGCACAAATACAGGCTGGGTGGAGAACAGATCAGGAGCAGCCCTGAGGAGAAGGACTTGGGAGTGATGGTGGATGAGAAGCTCAACATGAGCCGGCAATGCGCCCTTGCAGCCCAGAAGGCCAACCACATCCTGGCTGCATCAAGAGGAGCGTGGCCAGCAGGTTGAGGGAGGTGATTCTGCCCCTCTGCTCTACCCTGGTGAGACCCCACCTGCAGTACTGTGTCCAGTTCTGGAGCTCCCAGCATAAGAAGGACATAGACCAGCTGGAGAAGGTCTAAAGGAGGGCCACGAAGATGATCAGAAGGCTGGAGCACCTCTCCTATGAGGACAGGCTGAGAGAGTTGGGGCTGTTCAGCCTGGAGAAGAGGAGGCTCCGGGGAGACCTGATAGCGGTCTTCCAGTACCTCAAAGGAGCCTACAGGAAAGCTGGGGAGAGGCTGTTCAGTAGGGCCTGTTGTGATAGAATGAGGGGTAATGGTTTTAAAATAGAGGGAGGTAGATTTAGATTGGATATTAGGAAAAACTTTTTTACAATGCGAGTTGTAGAACAGTGGAACAGGTTGTCCAGAGAGGTGGTGGATGCCCCATCCCTGGAAACATTCAAGGCCAGGCTGGATGAGGCTCTGAGCAACCTGATCTAGTGGGGGATGTCCCTGCTTCTTGCAGGGGGGTTGGACTAGATGACCTTTGGAGGTCCCTTCCAACTCTAACCATTCTATGATTCTATGATTCTATGATAAAAAAACTGGGAGGAGTGGATAACACACTAGATGGATGCACCACCAAACAGAGGCACCCAGAGAAAGGCTGGAGAAATGGGCTAACGGAAACCTCATGAGGTTCAAAGGGGGGAAAATGCAAAGTCCTGTACCAACAGAGGAATTATCCCAGGCAACAGTACACACTGGGATTCACACTACTCTGTGACTCTGTGAAATCCTATTTTAATAGAGTGAGAGAATTTAACTGATTAATTAAATTGTTCACTATAAAATAGAGATGAAGTCACCAGGTTATTATTTAACACAAGGTTCCTTCCAACTCTAACCATTCTATGATTCAATGATTCTATGAAACATGAAGGAAGTCCAGACACAAGAGCTATTAAGTTTATTTGGGAGTGATAACATGTTTGGAATACGTGGCTGGAAGTAATGGAGGGTAATGTTTCAGAAGGTATCAAATAGGAAATAAACACTATCTAGAATTTAGATCGTGAGGTTCTTAAATTTTCATTTATTATTATTATTGTTTTTGTTAGAATCCTTTGTCAATTAGTGCGGTCCATAGACCTTCCCCACCACTGACATATTTTGTTTAAAACCAGTATCTAGGCACTAGTCATTGGATAAAACACTACAAAGCTTTTCTGCACCAAAAGGAGGTTATAAAGTGCAAGAAAACTGATCAGTTCATATTCCTCCTTTTTTTGCCCTTATATCAATTTTTAATCATTGTAATGTTTTTGCTACCTCCAAGGCAAGACAGGGTAAACAAACTGTGATATAGTCCGTGGGGCAGATGTGATTCATCTGGGCAAAGTCTGTCCTGACAGAGGGTCATGTCTTGCTAACGTACCCTGAGATAATATTAACCGAACCTTAACCACTTTTCTAGCACTGATACATTGAATGAACTTCACAGTACAAACAGAAAAGATATTAGCATGGTTCAAAGAATTTACAATCGGGTCTTTCACGTGATAAGAAAAATTGTAGGAATAAAACCCATAAAAAAGTGACAACACATCTCTCACACCACGTAGCTGTGTAGGCTCCTTCACAGTTGTGCTCTGGGGACGGAAGAGGGCAGATGCACTGGCATAAATAAAATAGTGTTTCTGTAGCTTGTGAGAGCGGCTGGCTGTAAGATGTAGAATTTCTACAAATTTTCTATAAAATTCCTAGACTTTGTGCTCTTGGCTAGTCTACAAAACAATAATTCTTTCTGAAGAAGTGCGATTTTTGAGAACCTAATGCAGCATTTTATCCTCAGCTTGAGTCAATAGCTATCTACCTTCTATCGCCCCTCATTCGAGGCATTAGAGAAAGGCTTTTCTTGAACCTCAATAGATAAACAAAGGGCTTTAGATCACCCGGCTCAGAATTCAACACCTTTCACATATTGCATCATCTAATGTATTTCTTAAAAAAAAAGGAAACACCATGTGGGGCTCACTTTAAAAAAATAGAATAAGGTTAACAGGACAAATCCAGTGATGAGAAGTCAACATGTAAATGTAAACCACGATAAAAGAGAGGGATAATAGTAGTATACATCTGTGTGGATAATGGAGGGTTTGGTGATTAAAGGTGAAAGCATGCACACAGCAGGCACATACTATAGGGGTTTAGAAGGTAAAAAAAACTATTGAGTAGAATAGATTAAGAGGTCAAGTGTAAAAGCAAAATAGTAATGTTGACTGCATGAACAAGGATTAAAATGGGAAGATAGTTATGCTGTTGTTCCAGTACTTTTAAATATGTGTGTCTGAAACAGATTCGACACATACAGGAAAGTGTTATGTGAAGTGAAAAACCCATTTTTTAGTGGATAAAATGTTGAGCCAGAACCTCAAGTGGTATAAACCTTACCCAGGGAAGACAAAACAGGGATACATGCCTTCTCCAGATAAGGATGTTTTATATTTTGTGTTCTCAGTAAAAAAAAAAAAAAAAAAAA
>WHYT01017137.1:66127-133184 GCA_009806455.1 Tetrax tetrax | reverse complement strand
AAAAAAAAAAAAAAAAAAAGGGTTCTGGTAAAGTGTGATTACAGTAAAGATATATAGAAAACAAAAATATGTTGAAATTAAGCTATTTCAAGAATCAAAAGTACTATATATGTTTTATAGCATTTCTCTAAAAATGTCTTGGATTAGCGCTTGCTAGTTCACTATGGATTAGTGCTGAGCACAATGTTTATGTGATACATGTTTTAATATATCATATTTGTAATGGAGTGGTATTTGAAGTCTGCAATACCATTGTGTGGTTTTCTATTGTATTCCTTGGATCTCGGTAGTTCACAGGTTACTTTAAGGTTCCTGGAAGACACCTTGCAGACTTTACCTTTTTCACTCTGAAGAGTAGGCCTGTTATTTTAAACGCTCTGCAGATGTATCTGCTATATCCCAGAAAATAATCAGTGTCTTGCAAATAAGCAAACCCTAAAAACCACTGTGGGAAAATTGTGTTGATTTTGGCTGGGAGAGAGCAAATTTTCTTCATAGTATCTTGTATGGGGCTTTGTTTTGAATTTGTGATGTAAAAAGTGTTGATGACACAGAGATGTTTTAGTTAGTGCTGAGCAATACTACCACAGCATCAAGGCCTTTTCTACCTCACACACCAACCCATAATCAAGTAGACTGGGGATGCACAAGAGGCTGGGAGGGGAAACAGAAAGGACAGCTGACTCCAACTGACCAAAGGGACATCCCATACCACATGACGTCATGCTCAGCAATAAAAGCTGAGGGGAAGAAGGAGGAAGAGGGGATGTTCAGAGTTACGGCATTTGTCTTCCCAAGTAACCGTTAAGCACGAGGGAGCCCTGCTTTCCTGGAGGTGGCTGAACAGCTGTCTGCTGATGGGAAGCAGTGAATGAATTCCTTATCTTGCTTTGCTTGTGCACACAGCTTTTGTTTTACGTATTAAACTGCCTTTATCTCAACCCTTGAATTTTCTTACTTTTACCCTTCTGATTCTCTCCCCCATCCCACTGAGGTGAGTGAGAGAGGGGCTTAATTCCGGCTGGGGTTAACCAGAACAAAAAATACATAACCAAAATTAGAATTTCTGTTCTAAAAATGGCACACTCACCTGCACACGTGAGCACATGTACAGGTATTTTGGAAGGTAATGACAGGAGGTATATGGAGGTATTGACAGTAGAGGCTGCTGAAACTAGGCAAAGACCTTTGAGTTCTGGAAAACAACTATTTGGTGTAAAATCATAGAATCATTTAGGGTGGAAAAGACCTTTTTGTGTAGTTTAGCCCCGTTCGAGACCAAGATGTGTGGTTGCTCACTTGCTCTCCCTCTCTGAGGGAATGGGGAAGAGATAAAATAAGAAAAAGGCTCAAGGTTTGAGACAAGGACAGGGAGAGAACATTCAAGTTACCGTTACAGGCAAAACAGACTCCCTTTGGGGAAAACTAATTCAATTTATTAACAACAAAATCAAAGCAGGATAACAAGAGATAAAAAACCACAGATCTTAAGAGCAACTTCCCCCCATCCCTCCCCTCTTCCCAGGCTCAATTTCATTCCGGACTGGCTCCACCTCCTCACCCCTGCCGAGCAGCACAGTGGGGAATAGGGAATGGGGGTTGCAGTCAGTTCATTACATGTTGTCTCTGATGTTCCTTCCTCCTCGGGGGAAGAACTCCTCACATTCCTCCCCTGCTCCAGTGTGGGGTCGCTCCTACGGGCTGCAGTCCTTCATGAACTGCTCCAGCATGGGGTCCTTTTCCACGGGGTGCAGCCCCTCAGGATCAGCTGCCCCAGCACGGGCCCTCCACGGGCCACAGCCTCCTTCAGACACCCACCCGCCCCAGCGTGGGGTCCTCCCCGGGCTGCAGAGGGATCTCTGCTCCTCCGTGGGCCTCCATGGGCTGCAGGGGCACAGCCTGCTCCACCATGGGCTGCACCACGGGCTGCAGGGGAATCTCTGCCAGGAGCAGCATTACTGCTCCCCCTCCTTCTTCACTGACCTTGGCATCTGCAGCCGTTCCTCTCACAAGAAATTTTTCCCAATTACTCTAAGGCACATGCTTCTCATGTTCTTTCACATCTCCTCTCTCATCTTTTCTTGGCTGGGCCAGGCCGAGCCGGGCCCAGACAGCCACCCAGCGAGAGGCCAGAGGGTGAGGGCCCAGAAACCCACAAGGCTAACGTGTCCCCCTGTTTGTCTATGTTTCTGTTTTGTTTTCCCCTTCTGAAATATGTTATCACAGAGGTGTTATCACTGTTGCCAATTGGCTCAGCACTGGCCAGCAGGGGGTCTTCCCTGGAGCCAGCCAGGTCCACCAGACAAAGGGAAACTTTTAGGAGCTTCTCGCAGCAGCTGCCACTGTAGCACTCCCACTACACAAACTCAACAGAACATTCAAGATCATTGAGTCCAGTCATTAACCTAACACTACCAAGTCCACTACTAAATCATAGAATCATAGAATAGTTAAGGTTGGAAGAGACCTTCAAAGGCCATCTAGTCCAACCCCCCTGCAAGAAGCAGGGACATCTCCAACCAGATCAGGTTGCTCAGAGCCCCATCCAAACCTGGCCTTGAACGTTTCCAGGGATGAGGCATCCACCACCTCTCTGGGCAACCTCTGCCAGTGTTCCACAACCCTCATTGTAAACATTTTTTTCCTAATATCTAATGTAAATATACCTCCCTCTATTTTAAAAGCATATGCCTCATCCTATCACTGAAGAGGCCCGGCTGAAGAGTTTCTCCCCTTCTTTCCTGTAGGTCCCCTTTAGGTACTGGAAGACTGCTATAAGGTCTCCCAGAGCCTTCTCCTCTACAGGCTGAACAGCGCCAACTTTCTCAGTCTGTCCTCATAGGAGAGGTACTTCAGCCCTCTGGTCATTTCCGTGACTCTCTCCAACAGGTCTACGTCCTTTTTATGTTGGGATCACCATAGCTGGATGCAGTGCTCCAGGTGGGGTCTCACCAGGGCAGAGTAGAGGGGAAGAATCACCTCCTTCGACCTGCTGGCCACACTCCTTTTAATCCAGCCCAGGATGTGGTTGGCTTTCTGGGCTGCAAGCACAAATTGTTGGGTCACATTGAGCTTCTCATCCACCATCACTCCCAAGTCCTTCTCCTCAGGGCTGCTCTCCATCCATTCTCCGCCCAGCCTGTATTTGTGCCTGGAATTGCCATGACCCAGGTGCAGGACCTTGCACTTGGCCTGGTTGAACTTCATGAGGTTTGCATGGGCCCACCTCTCCAGCCTTTCAAGGTCCTTCTGGATAGCATCCCTTCCTTCCAATGTGTCAACCGCACTACATAGCTTGGTGTCATTGGCAAACTTGTTGAGGGTGTACTCAATCCCACTTTACATATTGCGCACAAAGATGTTAAACAGGGCCAGTCCCAATACTGACCCCTGAAGAACTCCTCTCCCACCTGCTTCTTGCAGGGGGGTTGGACTAGATGACCTTTGAAGGTCCCTTCCAACTCTAACCATTCTATGATTCTATGATTCTATGTCCCTAAGTACCACATCTACATGTCTTTTAAATACCTCCAGGGATGGAGACTCAAGCACTACTCTGGGCAGCCTATTCCAATGCTTGATAACACTCTAAGCGAAGAATTTTTTTTCGTAATATCCAATCTAAATAGGTTTTCACAAGTTTTTTCTTTTTTTACAGAATAATTCTGTAGGAAAAAAATCTGTTCCACAAAACCAAATCTCTGGAAATATATCATCTCTATTACACACCCAGACTAATCATGTAATGTGCTTAGGCATTGCTGTTGTGTTACCAGTGAGCTCTTGATCTGGTATGAGACAGAGCAGATAAATTTGAGACAGAACCATTTCTATCACACTCTCTGACTTGAGGAGCAGGAGGCTCCAGATTTATCTGCACCTGATGTTTTTGCTCTACCATACTGACACTCTTGGTGACAGAACGCTTACATGGCAACAGTGGAGAAAATGTAATTGAAAATTGGCTCTTTATCATAATTTTCATCCACTGATACATGTAACATGTTAATGCTTAAATATTACCCGTGTATATATCTGGTTGACCACCTGGACAGTATTAACTAAGAGGACATGGAAAAAAAAGATATGCTTCTTTTTTGTTTTCAGGCTAAGTTGGTAGTGTAAAATTTGGCTGCAAGTTCTTTTCCTGGAACTTTACCAAATGTTACTACAAAACATTTTGACACTAGTATAAATTACTCACTTGATGCACAGTCTGTGTTGTGATGACGTCTGTCACCTCACAGCAACAGAGGAAGGTAGGAAGGTTAGAGTCTTCTGCTGTGGAGGAGAGCAGTCCTCTTCCCTCCTCTGTCCCTTTGGTAAAACAAATAGATTGTCTGGCTCGGAGGGGGAAAATGACAAAGGACTCATAAATAGGAAAAACAGAGCTTGAGTATGATACAGGCCCTGGCACTAAAGGAAAAGTATATACAGGCATGCACAACATATATATTTTGAAATTATTTTGAAAATAATCTTTCTTTTACATATGTGTTTATATCTTAGAAAAAACTAATTGCGCTGCTGCTAGCACTTTGCTAGAAAGGTCTCTAGTGAACTTTCTCCTTTTTGTTTAAGATAAATTGAAGAAAAAAAATAAAAAGGCAAGCTGATATTTTTCTCTCAGCTTTCTTTTCAGAGAATCCGAGACACTACTGTCCCCTGACTGAAGCTATTACAATTATTATTCCCTGAAAGTAATAGCCACTGCAGAGTTAAAGCTTGATTGCCATTTAGAGGTATCACTAGAGTAAAGCTAGTATGGCTAAACCAATTGTCCTTTTTTTCTATCTTGTCCCCCAGCACTGGTAATTTGCTCCTAGCTTGGTGAGTCTGTTGCAAGTCAGAAATGGGTAGTCGTTTGGGGCATTGAACAAAGCTTGGTATGTGTTTATTTCATACTATCTAAATAATTCCTGAAGCTTCCTAAAGATAAAGAATAGCAAGCACTTTTCCAAAATGATTCTCAACTTCTCTGGGTCACAGTGTCAGTGAGGCCAAACAGCTCCAGTATTTTTTAAGTCCCAGCTTATTTCTAACAGACAGGGAAATCATTCTTGACTTGCTCCTGTGAGCTGCAGCAGCACTACTATCATTTATATCTCATTTTCTTGAGTATCACAGTGCTACTCACAAGGATCCACTCCTAAGCCACAGAAATAACCTTCTCTTCAATTTCAGCAATGGTGTTGTAGTGGTTTAGCCTGGTTATGGACAGGTGTGAAGACTGTGTTTCCAGTTTTTGATCTCTATAGGGCTTCATCTCATGTTGTGAATCCAATTGTTGATTTCTATCTACATTCTCTACTAATCATTCTGAATAATTTTCTTAGTGATCAATCCCCTGGAGAAGAATGAGGCACCAGAGAGATCAAATATGGATGTGACTCTGTCATTATGTATATCATGTTGGGCTCTGATGCCTAAATGAAAGTGTGCTACCATTTAAAAAAAAAAAAAAAAAAGTTGTTTTTCCAGTATAATATCTAGTTTTGATGATGAAATATTGTAAAAATTTGAAGAGATGGGTATTTAGTTGGTTTTTGCTGTTGCTGTTGATAGTGGTCTTTATCAAAAGGACAAAACAAGGAAGATAACACATGGTAGTAAGTGCCACTGACCTGTAATATGTCCAATCCAGATCTTGTAAATCTGGACAGATAAAAGACTGATGAGTCCAGCTTTTATTTATCACTAAAAGTGGCCTCTCTGTCACCTAATATTAATAATATAGCTGTCTAACTTTAGCTGTCTAAAAGTTGCCCAGTCTAAAACTTGTCATTAAAGCACACTCTGTAGTGAATACAGGGTGATCCATCTCAGCCTAAGGTTACTGTTTAAGGTAGAACCATGGAATAATGTAAGGCGGAAGATAGGTTAGATACATCATTCTCTGGACAAACGTCTCTTCTTTTTAGCGATAAGGGTCATGGAGACAATCTGGCTAGACTTGACCCATAGACAGATAATATTAGATGAGAGAAATCTTTCCTGGCTCTGTAGCACTTGGAAAATCATATTACTTTCCTGTAGCTATTTGCACATCCATAAAATGGGGCATGTAGTGTATCTTTGTATCAAAAATATGCTGAAAAATTTGATTCATGGCAACCATTTATGAACCTTGAGTAAAAGGCAGCATAGGAATTGTACAACATATTTCTCTAAGGGCAAAAAGTGCAAATTCAATACATTTGTATTATCACCTTATTGTAAATACATAGGCCTTACATGCAGCATCCCACCTTGAACCTTCTAAATAGGTCTCAGACAGCTGAAAAGATACAGAGAAAACGTGCAAAGTTAAATGAGTTTGGTGATTGTCAAGCTATTTCTATTAGACTGTAATAGGCTTGGCATCTAGGTCATGCTTTGCTCGGAAAAGAATGAGAAAGAGCTTTAAAAGCACTTTTCATCTCAGCAGAATGACCCATATGAATGCCAAATAGAGCCAAAGAGAGCTGTTAATCAGAGATTAAGCTCCAACAAACAAGTTTCTTGCCAATAAATTCTGTGGTCATCTACTATAATGTGTTCAATAGGATAAGGTTTTGAATTAAAAACCAGTCCTTTCCTGTTCCATCTCTTTTAGCAGAATGCTGACATACCCAGGGTTAGAAACTGTTCTAGGCATTAGGAATAAAAACATGTAAACTAAGGAGTATCACTGTTTGTTCTCTTTTCCTGAAGTACCTAAGGATGAGTGGGATTATAGAGACTGTAGAGTGAGGGTAGGTCCATAGGCAAAAAAAGGACTGAAGTAAAGGAGTAATTTGAATTTCTGCTTGAGGTCTCACTTTCTACCTAAATATTTGCCCATTTACTCCAGAAGGCAGAGAAAACAGACTTCAGTCTCTACCGACTTTTATTACCCTATATCATCACTGCTATGGACACAGAGAATATAGTAATCAAAACTCAAGAAGGGAAGAGAGGTTTTCTGCTCATTAGAAGGTGAGATAAAGACAGGCTGTTGCTATGGGTGCTGATCCAGCAAAGCTTGGACCAGTTGCAGCAGTGAAGCCTCTTGGTAATGCTTCCTCTCTGGGTCACGTAGTTCAGGTGATATTTGCTGAATGCACAGAGGCTCTGCAGCAGGATGTACACAAAACATTAACTTACTGGTTCATACAGATCATACACTGCCAGGTCTAACAAGCCAGAAGGCTAAACTTTACACTCACACCCCTGAAGAGACAGGGGTCTGGGACACTCAGCTGTGAATCAGGCAGGAAGGGTTAATCTTTGTTACTCCTTGAAAGGAGCTGATCTTTGATGTTGTGGAGCTGCCATCCCAGAGTCTCTTTAGTCTCTCTCTTTTTGTTTTTTTTTTTTCCCCTTGTAGGGAATTATATATTTCCTTATCAGCTTTTTTTTTTTTTCCTCCAAAATCCTCAAGGTTTTAACTCTTAATGTCTCAACAATTACATTTCTGTCTGTGTTTTTGCTTTTCTTATCGTGCATGGATTTAACTCACATGCTATGTCACACCTTCTCACAATTTTCTTAGTAAAATTGTGTCAAGACCACACAGCTGGACCAAGCTAGTGGTTGATCATGGGTAGCTGAACCTCTGGGTCAAGAATTACACATTACATGATCCTGATCAAAACTAAATGATGGACTTATATAATTCTTTACATTCTTTACATTCTTCTTCTTAGAAGAAAATGCTTGTTGTGTATACTCCTATAAGTGAGTCATCATGCTTAAGAATAAATTAATCTCTTTTTGTGTTTTTTTCTAATTATTGGTTTGAGCTACTGAAGACAGTTCCTAATGATGCATGAGGAGAGACCCCCAGCATTCATTTACCAACCTGATGTGAAATTTCATGGCACACAGGAGAAAAAAACTGAATCCCTGCAAAGAATGATAATCAATAACATAAAATTTGAGTATGCTTTATATATGTGCACTGGAGATTTGAGCTGGAGGAATCTAGCTATTCTGGAATAGCCTTCCAGTAAGAAAGCTAATTTTTGTTTTAAGATGGATCTTAATCAATATATGCTGTGCCAGTCTGAAGGAGCATAGATCTGCACTGATGTCCTACGAGAATCCTTTCCAGTCCTATATGATGTAAAAAAAAACCCAAACCCCATACCAAAATAAACAAAGAAATAACTCACTGAGGAATACATATTAACATACATGAAAATGAATATTAGAGTGCCTCATAGGTATTGACCATAACATGTCCTTTGCTTGGTTTTGGAAGTCTCCATTTAAAAGACTATATTGATTCAGGATAGCATTTACACGTGTTTTATTTCAAGCATGTGCCTAAGTGGGCCACCAGCTCAGTGCTAAAGGCTACACTGTGTGCTTCAGTTAAGATTATTAGCTTCCTTAGTACTTCCATAGATTTATTTATGAAATGTAGACATGAGAATACATCACAATAGAATTCACTGTTAAATTTCAGTGCTCCAGAAAACCTCAGTACAAACTTGCACTTGCTAAGTCAGTCAGCATTATTTTGCCCTGTCCTTTCAGTGATTTTAGAATATAATTTTAGCAGTCACCTGAATGGCACAGATCTGTTCTAATTATGCTTGAGGGATTCCCTGAGTTACTGTAATATCAGAAATGGGATAGGCATATGTTTAGTCTTGATCCATGTCACCTGTGCCAGAGTTGAAATTGTTCCTCTTCTGCTGCCATTATATTAAAACTCCACAAACATTCTGTTTTGCATTTCTACTCTATTATTTCAATGAAATAGTGTTTCCTTCATGCAACATGATTCTCAGCATTTATGAAGTGGGCAGAGAGAGCATATTCTTTGGAAGAATATACAAGTCTAAAAGAATAAATATAATGCACACATATATATGATCAGTGGTCTAGTACAACTCTAGTTACCAGCCTATAGTGTTTTGTAGACTTCTAAGGCTCCAGGGAGACTTATAGCAGCCTTCCAATACTTAAAGGGGGCCTACAAAATGTTAGAAAGGGACGTTTGTGAAGGGCCTGTAATGATAGGACAAGGGGTAATGGCTTTAAACTGAAAGAAGGTAGATTTAGATTAGATATTAGGAAGAAATTAACCACTATGAGGGTGGTGAGGCACTGGAACAGGTTGCCCAGAGAGGTGGTGGATGCCCCATCTCTGAAAGTGTTTAAGACCAGGTTGGATGTGGCTCTGAGCAGCCTGATCTAGAGGAAGGTGTCCCTGGTCCTTGCAGGGGGGTTGGAAATAGACTATCTTTAAGGTCCCTTCTAACCCAAACCATTCTACGATTCTGTGAGTCTATTTACCTCTATCTCCGACTTACGGACCAAATACTGCATCTTCTGGTTTAAAAACTAAGTGCAAGGAGTACCACTGCATTCATTATTGCCCACTTCTGGTGCCAACATCAGCTGACTTGTTCTAGTACTGTGGCATCTACTGAACCTTGCCCAAAACACTCGACAAGGGCAAGGCAGAAGTCTGGGTTGTCCTTGCTCCTTGTCCCCGGTCCTTTTCTCTTAAGGGAGAGTATTTCACTGGCTGGTTATTATGCTAAGATGTTTTTTGAACATATACCTTCAATTTACTAGTGAAAGTTTGCTCTTCTAATGTAATTCTAATCCTCAGAAACCTCTACTCTCATGATGTTGAGAGGCATGTCTTCCTTTTATTTTCACAGCAGCATGCTTGTAATGTAGACTTTTTTTAGCTAATCTACCAGCTTTTTTTTATCAGATTGAATAACAAAGAGTAAACTGGAGTTCTCAGAGCTGCAGGTCAAATGCCCCTTGAAGAATTATATTGATGAGTGCAGAAACAAAGGAGCTATTCAAACTATTAATTATAAACCAATGATAGAAAGTTTGTGTCAGGTCATAACTTTTTTTTTGAGAAGCTACCCAAGCACACACCATTCCTTTTTGTCTCTTCTCCTGTTTTCTGGTTCCCATGCTAACAAAGAGTATAGCTTCCTTCCAAAAAACAGGCATAGTTTTGGACGCCAAAGTTATATTCCTACACTGAATCACACTCATTAGGAATCTAAAAAGACTAAATTAGGTATCCATATTATGTGCCTATAGTGAGATAGCATAAATATCTGTTTTAATACTCCCAAGCACTAAAATTGACAATCCTCTGACATTTGTCATGCAAGTTTTGGAGTAAATTTCCTTTCTTATTTATGAACTCAGTGACCTGATAGAGGAGGAAGAGAGTAAGAATTGTGTCTCATGCAGCACCACAATACAATTCAGTGGCTCAACTCATGGAGAATTGCCAGTGATGATATTAAGTATTAGCTACCTGATAGTAGATCAGTTACTTGTGAAATTAGAGCATTTAGTGATATGATGTCAAATATCTCTCTAGCAGGTGATTAATATGAATCATCAGCATTTGGAATGACATTTCAGAGTACTGTTTGATCCAACCTAGCTAGAAATAGATGGAAAATGGTAAATAGCTGACCCCCGACCCTAAAAGATTTCAGTACAGTGAATGAGGAACCCTGAGAAAACTTTGACACAAAGTTTCAGAGCTGGAATTCCTTCTTGCTGATTTCCACTCTATATGCCACATTCTTTCCCAGGGAAAATCTGATGAAACAAAGAGCTGCAAAATTTTCTGATGGGTAGAGAAAATGCTTTCCTGTAAGAGTTCAGTATGCATAACTCATCAAAAGAAGATTGAGTAGTGATTTGATTAAGGTGTATAAAGATCTTCAGGGGAGAAAAATAGCAGGTGCTAATGGGCTCTTCAATCTTTTGGAAAAATATATTAGAAGAATGAAAACCATTGGAAGTTAAAGCTAGAACAATTCAAATGAGAAATATGAGACATATTTTTAACAACGTGATAATCAAGCATTGGCAGGGACAGAGAGGATGAAAAACTGTGAACAGTGATGGGTTTCTTTGTTTCTTTTGTCTTCAAATCAAACTGGATACCTGCCTAGTAAACATGCTTTAAATAAACTCACACAACTGGACTTAAAACAATGTAATTTAGTGAAATATTAGGGTCTACATAAAATCTAGGAGATTAAAGCAGGTGATCTAATATTTCCTTCTGGTTTTAATTTATGACCAATCAATATCTAAGGGCTGGCCAACTTCTATGTGTTTACATTTCCTTGCAGAAACCTGGGCCTCAGACTATATTTGCACAGCTGTAGCTGACTTAATAAATCCTTTCAGTCCTGATTGCAGTCTACCGTTTCCCATTTTCCAGCACCCACATTACCCAGTTTGGTTGGCTTAGCAATCAAACTGCACACTCAGGGAAGAGATAAAACTGTTCTCTAGTCCAGACCTACCATGCTCTGATCTGCTTGTTGGTTATCCCTCCTCCAGACTGCAGTGCACAGATTCCTTCTGTGTGCTTTTTTTTTTTTTTTGCCAGATTTTTTTTTTTTTTGCAAAGGGCAGACAGTCCCTTCTATTCTTCATCTCAGTCTAGGACTGCAAATGGCTTCAGAGACGAGTTTCTTCAGCAATGTGACATTTGCTTGTATAGTCTGTTGTATGCCTTCAGATATAAATCCACCTGTCCATTGCTTACTAATATCTCTCACTACTTTGTTTCATCTGTTTATAATTATCTTACTGAATATTTCTTAGTCTTCATTTCAAAAATTAGATTCTTCTATAAAACCCTTGGTTTCTGGATGCATGACCATTTTAACAGTAACATTTACACAAAAGTGCTAGGGCCCAATGTGCTAGGTAGGAATAGGATTCAAAGAGAGATTAAAAAATTTAAATGCAGAGCAAATGAAAAAGATAAATGGGGAACTGGGAACACAGAGTTCAGGTGACAAGAAAATATTACTACTTCAACCTAGTGTTTTATCTATCTATCTATCTATCTATCTATCTATCTATCTACTTATCTATTTCAGATTTTCAGTGTCATTTCCAGAGGATCTAATATAGTAATGTAAGGATTTTCCCTCAAGTGGAGTTTTGTATAATGTATTCACTAAGGAGGGTCTAACACCGCAGTCTGAGAATTGATTCTTGTAGGTTGTCAGTATGAAAATAGTAAGATCTGGTATATTTTCTGCATGTATTACAGGAAGCACTAGAAACATTTTATACAAATAATTTACAGCATTAATCCCCTGGTGTATTACTCCTTGTTTCTTATCTTTTTTACCCTGAGATCAACAAGATTTTTGTCATCAACTACAGCAGGAATTGGGGACACCAGACCTTTCTCCGTTTGTGTTTCTCAGATGTATTCCTGTGATTTTTAACATGTAAGTCAGGGAAAACAAGTTGCTATTAAACCTGAGAAGTGTCCCTTTTCAATGTAACATCCCCTGGACATTGCTAAACATTACAAGTGGAAATTAGGTGTTGTATCTCACAGGCCCACACAGACCTGAAACAGGTGAAGGTCATCTACTCTATCTCTGTGTCCCAAGGCAGGATCAACAATATCTTTATTGTTCCTTGCAAATGTGCATCTAAACAGCCCTTAGAGAGCTCCAGCGATGTAGACTGCATAGCTGCCCATGGCAGTCTGTTTCTGTACTTCACTGTCCTCACTTTTATAAAATTTCTTCAAATGTCTATTCCAATCTTCCTCATTGCAGTTAAAACCCATTAATTATTGTAATGTCCTCCCTGGACATGGAGGGATTGTTCCTGCCCTTCTGCAGTAGCTTTTCTATTAG
Source organism: Tetrax tetrax (assembly GCA_009806455.1). Taxonomy (NCBI): domain Eukaryota; kingdom Metazoa; phylum Chordata; class Aves; order Otidiformes; family Otididae; genus Tetrax; species Tetrax tetrax. The sequence goes on along the minus strand of WHYT01017137.1, from coordinate 120,540 downwards.
GTGAAGGCTGTACTGTGCCTGCCTCAGTGTTTTTTGTTGCCAGCTAAAAAAATCCAGTTATTTTATTTTCCAGATATCTGATTTTCATTGTTTTTTGTCCCCCCTCCAACTAGCTCTAGGTGCCAATACAAAGAAATGGATACCACATTTCCCTTTGCACAGTGCAAAATACATGTTCCTCCTCACTACTTGAGTTATCCACCTTGTCAGTGTCTCCCTTTGCCTATCTGAGTTCCTATTATTAGCTTCTGTGTATTAATTTCTCCATTGATCTTGATTTTCTCCAAATTATTTTGACTCAAATGATATTTTGTCTCACAAAAATAATTTGAAATATCATCCTTAGCTGGACAAATGCTCTGTATTTACTTTGAAAAATAACTTTCTTTTATTAAGTTGCCTTGGCAATATTTTTTCAAGTTTTATTTCCTGGCTGAACACCCTGCTATTGAAAGTTAAGCAGCATGTTTCTCTTTTCTTCTTTGTTTTAGAGATCAAAGTAATTCGCTGTAGATAAATCTCACCTCCAGCTTGTGAGCTTCGGTTTTCTTCTGGAGAATACTGATTGATATTACACACCTTTAAAATGATCTGTATGCTAAACCTACCATTTCTAAGGTTTCTCTCCTCTCCTTTAAGCTGCTAGCTGAAGTCTTTAAGACTTAGCCTGAAGGTTTTGAGTAGCTCCTTCGAGGCTGGAAAAATAGACCTAGAAATTCATAGTGTTTAGCACCTTGTGAATGGAAAAAATCCATAGGTGGAATAAATCCCATTGACCTAGTGAAACAGCACCAATTGCAGTTATTCAGATTGTCACCCAAAAAGTCCAAAGTTTGTTATGGACTCAAGACTTTAAAGTTGCATTCTTGTGAGAATGGATTCTTGCGAGAATGCAACTTTTGGATTCAGTGTTTTGGATTCAGTTCTACATGGACCGTGGGAAAACAGGGCAGAGACTCTATTTGGGCTATGAAGCACAATGTTTATTCGCACACAGTCCATTCACATGAAAAGAGGAAAGGATTTAAATCCAGCAAGAAAGGTGTTCCAAGCACATGTCAAAAGGTTTTTAACACCTTGTAGGGAGCCTGATTAATGGAGAGGCATTCATCAGAAGTATTCCAGTTAGCAAATAGACCCTGTAAACTTTCTTTGTTCTTCTTCTTTTTTTTTCTAAACACAATTCAAAAGAAAACACAGGAAAGTTATTATTTTTGCTCAGCTATGGGAATAATCTAGCCTTTGATGTTTATCAGCCTGTGTATGAACTCAGGGCACCTAAATATTAAACATTTGTGGTGCAAATCTTTTTGTGAACATAGCCCTTAGTGTTGTTATACTTGTTCTCAATTCCTCCTTTGAACAGCACTCAAGCTTTCTCATGGAGAGAGCTGGGCTTGTTCCTCACAGTTTACTCTACTGAACCATAAACAAGAGCCATCTTATCTGAAGACCTTGTTACACTTACCACTTTCCTCAGATTTGACTGGAAAATTTTAACACACAAAGGTTCAGTAAAAAACTCACAGGATCAGATTCATAGCTAGTGCTCATTGCTATAATGCATGAATATTTAAAACACTGTGATTCTTGCTGGATGTATGCAGTTTCTGCAGAAAACATTGCTACAATGAGTTCATGACTGTTTATTGCAAATTTGAAGATAAAAGCAAATGAAATTGTTGTGGTGATGAGTTATTGAGATTGTTATAATGTTATTAGTGTACGATTTTCACCTGAAAAAAAATAGAACATTTTCAATGTTAGCATCTGTGATGGTAGTTCCTTCTCTAGCAGATTAACTTGCTTTTAAATTTTCATTAAAAACATGAGTCAGGCTTCCATGGTACTACCCTTTCTTCAGTATTTACTGCAACTCAGACTTGTGTTCACCCCCAGTTTTAAGTAACTAGGAAGACTGTGACTCACCATCCATGTCCTTCTGCTTTCATTCTCTTACATGATAATTTCACATAAGTGGAAGTAAGCTCCTTAAAAACTACAAAATGTACTGTAGAAAACATTAATTTAATAACCAGTCAGGAGTCTTCAGTAGGAAAGATTTATCTACGATAACTTGATATGTCATTATAATGGAGCATGTGATTAATGGGAATTTTTGAGTTTTCTTTGAAGAAGGGTTCACTTTCAATTATAATCACTTACATTCTCTAGAAGGGTTTTATGACACCCATCTTTCATTCAGTATGAAGTTTTCTCTAAACAGATCTAGAAGATGACATTTGTATGGTGACAACCAGCTCAGAAACTCTTGGTTAAATTTGAAGATCTGGCGGTCCTAAGCCTCACAGCGGTTTATCAGTGGTCTGCTGTCGGCACCGGAAGCTTTTGCCTGTCTGTGTAAGAGAAGTAATGACTTTTTAGGATGTTTTTAGAAAGATGCTGATGCCACCAGGGCACTGGCATAGTGATACTAGCACACAGAATCCATCTGTCCTAAGAGCTCTCCTGCTACCAGGGAGAGGTGCTCCTATTCCTCTCCCTGTCCTCCTGACAACAGAAACAGGTTGGACACAGTTGGTATGGGGAGAAGAGCAAGTGTGTTTATTGCCCTGCTTTATGCTGGGGTGATCAAGCACAGGGCTGCTGGCAGGTGCACCCAGAGAGAACCAGTCGTAAAACTTGCCTGCTTTATTATGGTAGGCAAGCTGGAAGAGGATACCAACAGGATTGCAGTAGGTGAGGTAAGGGTTGGCATGACATCCCCTGAGAGTGCCAGTGCTGGTGAGAACATTTACATTGCTCCTGGGAGCACAGGGGCTCAGGAATGTACCTGAAATGCTTGTACAACAATGTATGCAATATAAGAAACAAAAAGGATGAGCTGGAAGCATTGATAGGCTCCTAGAGCTGTATTATCGCTGATATTAGTGAGACTTGGTGGAATGAGTCCCGCAATTGGAGTGCTGGGATGGAGGGCTACAGGAATGGAGGGCTACGCAGGGCAGGCAAGGTGGAAGTGTCACACTATATGTAAGGGAGAGATTTGATTGTACAGTCCTTACAATTAGTAATGATGTGGATGAGAGCCTCCGGCTGAGGACTAGGGGGACAGAAAACAAAGGAGATACTGCAGGGGATGTCTACTACTGATCACTCAGCCAGGATGTAAGCATAGGTGAATTATTCTCTAGGCAATTAGGAGGTATTTCAGGATCGGCAGCCCTTGTCCTTGTGGGAAATTTAAACTTACCAGACATGAAGTAGGAATATTATACTTCTGTGATGAGCAGGTCTTGGAAATTCTTGAAGTTTGTAGAACATAACTTCTTGTCACAGGTTCTTGGTGAGCCACTTAGGAAAGATGCCCTCCTAGACTTGCTATTTGTGAATAGAAAAGGACTCATGGGGGATATGATGGTAGATGGCTATATTGTCCACACTGATAATGAAACAATTGAGTTTAAAACTTTCAGTATTTAGGTTCTCGTTGATATTTTGAGAGGTAACTCGCACAAAGAAAGGTATGGATGAAGCTAGAATCAACAGAGACCCAAGAAATGGGAAAACGGAGAGGAGGGGAGGAGAGGGGAGGCGAGGGGAGGGGAGGCAATATTTCTGTTGGAAGGGACCTGCAACAAACACCTAGTCCAACTGCCTGATCAATTCAGGGCTCACCAAAAGTTAAAGCATGTTGTTAAGGACATTGTCCAAATGCCTCCTAAACAACAGCACACTTAGTGCATTGACCACCACCCTAGGAAACCTGTTCCAGTGTTTGACCACTTTCTCAGTAAAGAAATGCTTCCTAATGTCCAGGTGATGTTACTTATTGAGTCCAACTGTATTCAAGGGAACAGGACTATTTGTGCTTTTTTTTTTTTTTGCATACTTTCAAACTTGCAACTAGGAAAATAATCTAAGTCCATCATCACTGGGATTTTTTTTTAATTTTCATGTTGGAAATCATGCAAAGGATTCATAGATTCATATTCCTTACGGATGCTTCACTGAAAATATTGTATACTATTGCTTAGATAGAGTGCTGAACTAAAATATTAGGTTCTATTAGATGAGCTAATTTATTGATCTGCACTATTGTTAGCTAACTTTTCTTCTTGTTTTATAAGGATGAATATTGATTACTAAATGACTTTAATTTCAGTAAACAGCACAGAGAGTGAGTTAAATTGAGTTATCAATAATTAATTGCTAAATGTTAGCAGATGGTTACATTGATCTTTGACAGATGGGTTAAATTCAGACATTTGAAATGCTTCTGGATGTAGTTTCTTCCAAGTATGTAATTATTATTATGCTGTTATTAGATTTCCTAGTAATTTTAAAGCTAATAATTTAGCTCATTGTAACTAGTATCATCTTTTCTTACTGTTGCCACAGTGATTGGCACTATAGTCCAACAACAACTTTGAGCTCAGTTTATAATCACCTGCAAACTGTTGGCTTGCAGGTTATCTCTTGAAGACCATGATCTCCTTGCCATCATCCAAAGTGATCGTAAACATACATACCAAGATTACTGTACATATTCCTAATAGGTGATAAACAATTATTCTTAAGTAATTACAAGCTGGTACTATTTAATTCATTTGGGCAACTTAAATAGATAAAGTAGGGAGGATTATTCTTACACCTTTGAGAGATTCCTTAGTCATTTTGGGGGCCGTTTTTGAGACCAGTTCTCCTGGTCCTCCAGCGTCTTTGCTGGAGGCCAGCGCTTCCTTGAAAGTGAGACAGAATGGGAAAAATATCTATGACTCAGCTTCTCTTGTTCCTTGTACAATGCCAAACTGAGTTCACTGACATTTTAAATACAGTGGACTGAGTTTGGTTGGGGATGGGCCAGACATGCACTCTGTTCTGCCACTGCTGCTGTGAGGAGTCTTTGGCAGGGGAGCAAGAAAGGCAGCTGAGTGCTGTGTGAGTGCTCAGACATGAAAGACATGAAAGGTCATCTGTCAATGTTCAGCAGACACATATGAAGATTTATCTTCTCTCAGGAAGGAGTATGCCATAACAACAGGACTTTTTTTCTTGTTTACTATGTCCAGTTGGTTGTAGAGTACCAGATATTTCTTACAAGTAGTAAAATGCAGCTAATGTCATTAGTTAAAGACATCAATGGAGTTAGGACTTCTGCCACTGCATCAGAGTTCCTCAGGAGATGAAAAGGTTTGATGACCAGCAGGTATGCCAAAAGGGAAATGTTGCATTTTGGAAATGCTGAAATATTTGATTTCTGAAGGATTACAAGATTAAATTCCCCAACTACTTGTTCAAATTGGATTCATCAGCAAAAATTAGAGATTAAGATGATGATGATGACTCTTTAACTACTCCTCTGAAGTCTATTACTCCTATGGGAAAGATCTTTCAGTAACCTTCTTCCTCTGATGGTCAGAACTCTTTGTCCACTTCCTAAGCTAAGCAACTTCTGCACCCAGTGAATCACAGAAACCCCTGGAAGAGGAGTAAATGTGAAGTGCTGTATCAGCAGAGTGCTGGATGGTGTGATGACAAAGAACTGTCTGTAGTATGTCACACTGTTTTTGTGTCAAGGGCAGGCAGAACGAGACTTTCTTTACTGATTTTGGTGGTACACAATAGATATGCCCTCTCATGCTATAAACTAGATTCTTGAATTCTAGGATTGTCCCAGCAGTATTTCTTTACAGGAAAGGTAGCAGGTAGTTGTAATGAATAGTGTTCTGCTTCCATAAGCCCAGTGTAATTCTTTTATGTTGCTCAGATGAGTGGTTATTTATGATGTTTTTAATAGAGATCTAGTAAAACAAACAAGAATAGAATATGATTGGAAGAGAAATTTTAACCTGAATGAATTCAGCTCAGATATCGTGAAGATAGGCCTGGCATTAAAAACAAACAAACAGACAAGCAACAAAAAACCCAACCAAGAACCCTCCTGGGCATGGGGGAGCAGGGGGTGGTGGGAGGGTGGGGGGCTGCCTGGAGGGCGAGGGGAGAGAGGAGAAAAGGAGAAAAAAAAAGGACTTAAAAAGAAGAAAATAATTGAAGCTTAACATTTCCAGAATATTTATGGAGTTGCAATTTACATAAAGCTTTGGAATACATGCTTTGTTCCAAATCCATTACATTCACTCAAACCCATTTTGTAACTGACAGGCCAGTAACACAAGTTACAAAATCACTGATGTCTCTTTTCTCCAAGTTATTAAGAAATTTCTCTGCCAACTCTAGTTCATTAAATTTTTGTGTTTGATTTCTACTGTGATGATTAAAGTTGCTGGATGTGGAATCCCACATCTAATATTTCGTTCCTTTTTTTGTTTGGTTGGTTTTTTTTGCCCTCTTTAAATCCAGCAAACTTTTGTATCTGGCAGCTGTTTGCCTTGTCACATCAGCGTATATCTTTATCCCAATCATCTTTAAAAATAGTGAAGCTCACAGTTCTTCCTTTTACTTCTTCTGAATTAAATTTGTCTTGTAAGTTATCTTAGAAGTGTTTCCAGTAGGGATTGTCTTCTGCAGACAATGAAATCAGTAAGCATTAATACTGTTTGATATCTAAGATCCACAAACCAAACTTTTTAGTTGGCTCCATACTTTCTAATTCCTCATCAAACATAACATAGGACTACTGAAATACATAGGGGGAAGAAAAAAAAAAGAAAAAGAAAAGAGTATTTTTTTTGCATAGAAATAGCATGCAATATTCCAATATTCCTAAATGACATCACAACAAGGCATTGAGAAACTTCACTAAAAACAGAACCACAGGCTTAGTCTGGTGGAGAAAACAAAATGGGAGGACGAAGTGGTTACATCTGTGACTGGACTAGGTTCTGATTCCAAATAATTCCAAAAGGGCATAATCTTCCCAGATCTTTTTCCTCTCTTCCTCTCCTTACCTCCTTCTATTTGTCAAAATCACTTTAACAGTGGAGTTATTAGGTATGAATGCAGGAAGGAAATCACATTTTCTTCAGAGGACTTAATTATTACTCTTCATGTTATAGGTTTATCTATATATCCCACTTAAAGCTTATTGAAATAACAGAATTTTCCATCTAATTCAAGGGATTCTAAGTCCATAAAACTTAAAATTAATCTTACTTCTTTTGAAGTAATTTCAAGTTATATGTCAGCTCATGAGTTAGGATAAGACAAGAAGCAATCACACTTTATAACACTATAACTATTCTGTGATTACACATTTATTGCATTTTGTGTAATTATACTGTATCTAACTAATTACTAATGTTTCTTATAGCAGGGAAGTTAGTCCCATTTGTTGAACTGCTTTGATTTTTAGTATCTTTTTCTTTCATATTCCTACAGATCCATTTTAAATGTAGTTACATGATGCAGTTATTTACATTGCAGTTGCAGTCATTTATGTACAGAACTTTGCAGTTATGCTGATGTATTATTAATTACCTGGACCAGAATACATAACTACCCCTATGTATACACTACACCAGTCTTAAAAGCCAGCTATCAAGTTACTCTAATGCTTTCTGTAACAAATACAATGTTTATTTACTACATCTTAACTTCAGCTCTGGGTAAAGTCAATAGATTTCATTATAGAGACGGGTTCTGTTCAGCAGGACAAAGGGTGGCAGGTTTTGGCCACACATAGAAGCTGAACGCCTCCTGTGTAATACCAATGTGAACTAAATAGGATAGAGGAACAAAAAAATTCAGCTTGTCATCAGAGCTCGGAAACTCACCTGGTGATCTTAGAAACAGGCTATAGACATGAAAAAAATACCATCTGGCTTCTTTCTACGGTTTTTCGTTAGCAGTGGACAAAACTTGCCTGAGGATGCTTTATCCAACATGTGTTGTACAGATAGATGTATAATGCCAAGCGTAGACTGCTGAATCCACCTCTGGTGAATTTTGGGACATAGCTTTCCTTCAAAATATTCCAAAAAGGATTGGTAGCTTATAGACAATGTGTAATGATTACACTTCAACCAAATATTTTGGATTAAATAAGCATTTTTTTTTTCCTTAAAAATTTAAACGGGTAGTTTTAAAGGCAAGGCACATCCTAAAAGTGGATGAGACTTGAGCTCCTGTTCTTTTTCACATCTCACATTTAATGATGAGTGTGGATGCAGAAAGTGCAATGCAGCTGTTTGACATTGACGAATTTAGGCTATGTCCTTGCTCAATAACAAAAAACAGCAACTAGAAGAAGATAAGGAAATACCAAAGGCAAAAAAAATAAAGACAACCAAAAAAAACTATAACCAATCCAAATGAAGCATGAGGCGCATGAACAGTATATTGCTACCAATCAAATTAAATAATTAAGTGTGTGTGCTTCGTGTAAAGCTTAGAGTATAAAAGACTAACACTGACTAACAATAAGAGTCTCTGAACACCATCCACGGAGTCCGTGCAATTCATCCCTTCAGAAGAGCACTATACTGATCTAGCAGTATACTGCATCGGCAATTCTGTATACCTGATACCAAAGTTATTAAGTGTTGGTGTTATATTTCACTACCTATGGTATTAGTTTTGTGTACATCACCACACACCTAAACCTTCATAGTAAGCATTTATAGCTCTTACTACTCAGGCTCAGTGTGGCCCTCTCCTACATCCTGCTAACCTCTGTCCAGAAATGGGGCAAAGCCCCCCTTTCTGGCCTCTCCTCCCCCACCAGCAACACTGAGGGGGAGGAACTGAAAACAAGTCATATCCCCATCTCTGCTCTCAGCAAACCGCTGAAGCAGAGAAGCATTTCCTCACATGTACTGCCAGCAGAGATCTGAAGGTGTCAGGAATTCCTCTAGGAGTAGGTAGCAGTCCCGAAGGAAAATCAGATCAGCTCCTTGCTCTTTCTTGTGCTCCCACTTGTACTCTCCTGATATTTCAGTGACTCTTATCCATAGCACTTAATGCTGGTGTGCCACCTGGGGATGCAATGGTACATTCTGATATTGTTATTATGAAGGACTCAGCTAGAATCACCCACTGCTATGCAAACTTTTTGCATGCTTGCACACACCATTAAAACTACAAATAGGTTCTGCAGCAGCAGGATCCAGAGGTCTGTGTGAGGTTTTTAGGGCACTGAGTGATGTACAGGGACAGTCAGAAGTTTGCAAGCTTTCTTTTTATATATTTTTTTTAATAGAATAATCTGAAAATGAATGAACTATTTTAGTTAGTCCATGGATTGAAAATCTGCTACATTTTTAGTTACTATTTCCTGTGTGGGCAACAAACCCATCAGAATAGCTGGGCAAAATGAGGCAAGCTCTTCAACTATCCCCAAATGGGGAGGATCCACATATCTTTACTTTAAAAAAACCCCCCCCCCCCCCCAAAAAAACCAACCAAACAACAACAACAACAACAACAAAAACACCAAAAAACCCCCACAAACCAAAACCACAACTGAGTACCCCAAACAGAAAGATACTTAGATTGGACTATAACAATCATTCACTTATAAACACAGAAATCTAATCTAAAATATAAAAAGTTTCTATGGTAATTTTCAGGTCAACTGAAATATTCCAAGAACATCAGAAACTCATTTAAAGTTTGGAGCCACTGAAGAAGACCTGCAGGTGGCTTGCAGAGTTCAAGTTAAGATTTGACTAAACATCTAACATTAATTGTTTATCAGAAATAAGCCAAACCTCTGAAGCTTTTGAGGTTCACCCATAGAGTTCTGCCAGAAGGTTTGTGTCTCATTAAAAAATCTATATTTAAGCCACAAGTCAAAAGAAAACATGAAAAAAATATAATTACAGCCTACAGTGTATTCTTTAAATATATATATTTTCTCATTTAATTGACAGTGGAAATTATTGGTGGGGTAGCATTTTAAAGAAAAACAACATAATGCTCTGTCAAGTTGAGTATGTTCACACAATGGAAGCTTAACTTTGATTAGGCATGATAGCTGTGGTTGTCAGGAACTTGCCCTCTTGTTCAAGTTATGCTTTAACATTCTCTGAACCTCCTTCCAGAGTCAAAGTTAAATTTACAGACTTGACATTTTCCACTGCCTTTAAATATCCCTGTGACTAGTTATTCAAACATTTTCCTAGTTGCACCGTTCCCTCCGTTTTTTGAAGTTAGAAATTATCTTTAAGTTTGAAGTTCTGAAATAAAGCAAGTGATAATTTGAAGGGAAAAAAAGAAAGAAAATGTGTGATTATGACATGAAAAAAACTTTTCAACTTTATTAGGTTGATGCACTAAGATGAAATCTAAAATAGACCATTATCTGTAAGATGCTGAGTTCACTCCACGAAATTATGGCAACCTTTGTCATTAAATCCAGACAGCCAGAGGTGTGGAGCCACGTACTGGAGGACTAAGTCTCAAGCAAAGTAGAAAATACAAGTAAGTAAATCTGGTAACCTTACAAGGAATTGTCAAAGTCAAGGTGTTATTCAAACAACATAAAACATTATTCTGCTGTCGTTAGGTGTATGGTCAAATACATTGACATTAAAGCATGAGGGTTTGTGGGAAACAGTCATAATGGAATGCATGAAGACAGTTCTCATGCCGAGGATCATATCTGTCATGTGACAACAGCAGAGGACACAAAACTTCCCAGGAGAATGGTGATATACAGACAGCAGCCTTCAGACCTGATATGTAATTGAGAGCCACTGCTGCTGCAGTAGTAGTAGTTACAGTCTTTGGAATCCACGACTGCAAAGAGAACTGAAGCTGTAAAGCCCTATCATTACCAAGATGCTCTGAGAGGGAAGGGACAAATGCTACTGTTGCTAAAAGTGAAAACCTATTTTATGTGGGGATCTTACCTTTCATGACACTGCTTACTGCTGAATTTGACCTTGCTGTACCTGTGTTCAGTATTTTTGAATGTTAATAATAGTATCTTGTTGATGTCCAAAGAACTGAGCTGAAAAGTTTGCAACACATCAGTGGCATTCACATACTGTGGATATGAATTACTTTCTTAAACACCAAAACCTATTATTTTTAGCATTTATATAATTTAAATCTATTCTTTAAGATTACATAGATCTGTTTTCTAAATTAAAAAAAAATTGTCTGGTTTGTTGGCCTCAGATAAGCATAGTACAGTTGTATAAATGACTAGGAAGACAGATCACTATACTAATTACAGAAAGCAAGTAAGCCTTCTCCCTACAGAACCATGTTTTGTTATATATTACTTTAAAGTTGCTTTCTCCCAGATTTGAGGAAGAAGATTAAGTGTCTTTAAAGTCAAGTGTTTTTTCATTAAAAATAACTTTGGGTAATACGGTATTCTGATCTAAAAACTCTGCAATCAAATCATTAAAAAAATCAATACTCACAAAATGCAAATGGAAAGGTTTCTATCAGATCGAGGCAAGAACATGTTTTTCAGTCAGTGAGATGAGGGAAGTTTGTGCAGGTATGGATGCTCAAATAAAAAATATTAACCAGATTTTCCATATTGTCAGGGAAAGTGAGAGGTTATCTTTTTCCTTAATTTACGAAGAGCAGATCACTTCCATGAGTATGAAAGTTCACAGAGTTTTCCATGTCTTGGTTCTTACAGCCATACAGAGAAAAGATGACACAGAAATGATGCCCTACTCTTTTTACTTTACCTTTCTGTCATCACCAATTTGCTGAGAAAAATTCCGTCTATGACTTTGGATCTCCTTCATGTGGCTGCACTCTTCCTCATTTAGCATGGCCCTAGCAGGAACTGTCTTTTGCTGAGTCTCCCTGTGGTAAAGCTGGATAAAGTTACCGTGATGTGAATCACAGCACTGGGGAAATTGCATCTGGAAATCAAGACTCCTGTGGAGGACTTAGCAATAGAGGCAGATAAAGTGGCTCCATGTCCCTTGGAAGACCACTTGTTTCTCCACAGCCTCTCCACATGTACCTTATTACTTTGTGCAAGTGGCATAAAATGTTTCCTCTTCAGAATATTCATATTACGAACTGTTTTTAAAAGAATAGCTAACATGACAAGGTGAAGAAGAAATACAAAGGCAAGAAGAAAAACATGACAATAGGCTATCTTTGGCTGGCATCATTTGGTGTAAGATCATTAAGTCTATAAATTAATAATGTGATTTTGATTTATGCCAGCTGGGTATCAAACACCCGTGCCTTCTCTCTAATAAACCTTATATATGACTTTCAAACACTACTAAAATTGAGATGTTCCAGCAGTATTTTCTTGTTGCTATGTGCTTAATGATCTTAGAGATAGTAGTAGTGACTTGTAATGTATAGGTTACTATGGTGATGACTTTCTTAATGAACAACGGATGAAATTGCTTCATGGAACACATATACTTTTAGCATGTAGACTACAGGTACTTTGTTGCATCCATAGTATATGAACCAGTGTTCATACTTGCATGTTTTATATATTATACCAGGGTGCTGGTGTAGGCTTAAAGGTTCTTATTGTGGCAGCCAGTGCTGATTTGCAGAGAACTAAATATTTTTTTTCCTGGAGCAGAGCCTTCCACTTGGATATAGCAAACATAGGAACAGTTGGGTCCAGCCAGCTCAGTTACATGCAGAGAGGCTACATACAGACTCCTTAAGGCCTGACAGCAGTATTGCTGTTTGTATGGCATTATATCAAAGATAATAAACTCCCTCTCTCAGAAGAATCACAGCCAGCAATGCCATCTCAGCATCTTCTGTGCTACAGAATAAAAATGCCTGAAGCATGTCAGTGTCTTTGGCCCATTCACTAAGAGGGAATGGCACTTAAGGGAAGAGTCAGCCTGCCTAACTGCTGTCTAAAGGGCCTGAAGACCTCCACAGTCATCCTGGAGCTTCCTTAGAAGTCAAAACCCTCCAGATGAGAAGCACTGTTCAGGCACAGTGCACTTCTGGCTCTCCTGTGAGGTACTTTTTATTCTCCTGTGTACTTCCTATTCCAGTTTATAATTCCGGCCCTTTCCCTCTGAGGAAAAGCTCGGTGCTATTGAGTCTGCTGCTGCACTTAGTGCAGGAGGGAAATATTATCTAGAAAGATTTTTAGGAAAGTTGTAAAGTTCTGGTGAGGATGGATGATGCTTTCCACAGTGTAAGGGCCTCCTCTGCCTAGAAGCATCCTGCTCTAGAGAACTAGGATGACTGTATTCTGATTTCCGCAACCCAGTGTCTCTCACTCTGCTAAAAAAGCAGCCCCCAGATTTCAATAAGACAGTAGGCAATAACTTAGGCCCCACATATGTACAAGTGAAGATTATAGTAGAAAACTTCTTTTAAGTCATTTGTCAAAGACATCACAAAGGCAGGGTTTTAATAGAGATTATAGCGCTACTCAATCCTCTGGACAAACATTGAGAAAGAGTGATAGAATTCCCTGTGTAAATAGTGACAGAGAAGTCAAATATTTTGAGATACAACTGAAAAAAAAAAAAAAGAGTACGTTAAGCAATATTGCATAGGGAAATTCTAGACTTTTTTTTTGGTTAATATACCAGATGCAGAACACTTGATTCATTTTCACTATTGTTTGAAACAGAGATGCTGTAAAAGGACAGGCAGATAACAGATGAAATGTAAGAATGTAAGTACACTATCCTTACTTTAGCATAACATTACTACTTACCCTACAGCTAAAAGTAATGCTCAGCATTTAAATAACTTTTATCATCTCTGGACTTCAAAGTGCTTTTCTATACATGTGATTTGATAGGTTTCTTGAAGGTGTCAGAGATTTATTTTTTTTTCTGGATCCCTGACCACAGTTTCATGCATTATGCTATTGAAAGACTGCCAAATTAATCTAATGTATGTGTCTTGTGCAAAACAGAAGAGAAAACGTTTTCATATTACATATCTTCAAGCTTTGAAAGGGTTTTCGTGGAAGTCATACATGACTTATTTATCCAGAACATTGATTCATAGTGTACATGAAGTTGCATTCAAAGTATGCATGTAGGAAAGCCCCTTTGAAAAGTTTATTAGTCCCAAATAAATTGATATTTTCTCCATTTTGGAAAAGTAAGGTAGAATTTTAAGAATATAATAAGATTTCAATGCTATTTGTAATGATAGAGGCAGTAAGAATTTCTGTGTCTTCTTTTGTGACAGAATACGTGGCGTCTTCAAGCACTTAAAGTAATTATCAGCTCTGAAAGTTGTAACTCTCATAATGCAGATAGAGGGAGTTGCCTAGTCCTGTAGCATAGTATCTGAACAAATTTACATTATTATTTCTATCATTCACCACTCCCACTTTCCCCTAGAACTGTTTCCTCTCCTCTGTACTCCTGCTAAGATCTGCTTTGGCCATCCTGCTTTGGTGACAATGACAATAGAACAACTCTGTTAGCAGCCTATGGACATCTCAGTTCTAGGCAGTAATAAACTCCCAAACAGAAACACTTCCAGAAGAGAGCTAAGGATGGAAAACCAGTCTGGTGCAGTCCACATGCCACCCCTCAAAACTTCTCAAAGTCTGGACTCCCCAGCAATACACAGACAAGTGATCTAAAGTGATTAGAACCATATTTTCTCCTGGAATCAATTTGGCGGGTGGTAATGGTCTTATTTTTCTGTTATTCAGGCAGAAGTTAGATTCTATGGAAAGACGTTTTCATTGTAACTCTATATCTTATAATCCATTTTGGTGATATATATACTGGTCAGTGGCGTAAGGCTTTCATGTTTTCATTTTACAGCCCACATTTTGCTCATTATCATGTTGCCAGACTTGGACCAAAAAGACTAAATTTCTTGTCTTAAATTTATGTATGTGTTGCACACATGACTGCTGAGGAGTCTGACTGATGTCCTTGTGAGGATACTCCCCATTATCTTTGGAAGGTCACAGGGATTTTGGGGCAAGGATGTTCCTGAACAGTGGCAGAAGGTAAATGTCAGTCCTGTCTTCAAGATGGGCAAGGAGTAGGATCGGGGACACTACAGGCTGGTCATCTTCATCTTGATCTCTGCAAAGGTGATGGAGAAAATCCTCCTGGAAGCCTTTTCCAAGTATGTCAAGCAGAATAAGACGAATAAGAATAGTCAGAATGGATTTTTGAAGGAGAGATTATGCCTGACCAACTCCATAACTTTCTATGATGAGGTGATTAGTCAGATGGGTAAAGTAAGATCAGTAGATGCCGTTTATTTTGGCTTAAGCAAGGCTTTCAACACTGTCTTCAGCAACATACTGATGAAGTATGGGCTATCCAAGGACAGTGAGATGGATTAGAAAACTGGCTGAACAACTAAACTCAAAGGGTTGTGATCAGTGGCACAAGGTCCAGCTGGATATCAGTCATTACTGGGACTAACAGGAACCTCATGAAGTTCAACACAGGGAAATGCTAACTCCTGCCCCTGTGGAGGAATAACCTCAGATTAAGTATAGGCTGAGGGCTGACTGGTTGGGAGACAACTTGGAGAAGCTTGGAAGAGAATCAGGAGGTCCTGTCTGACACCAAATTGACCACAACCCTTACAGTATGAGCCCTTATGGTAAAGAAAGCTTTAGATGACCTTGCTTTGAGCAGGGATTTGGAGTAGATTACTTCAAGAAGTTCCTTCACAGATCAGCTGTTCTGTGACTGTGAGAATGACAATGCTCTCTCCTCCAAGATAAGAGCCTGAAGAGAACTTCCCAATATACAAAGGTGAAGATAAACATTCACAAGGTACTTGAAAATGCACAGAACAACTGAAACATGAGAGACTGTATTCTTACTGCAGTCTGTAATACTGCCTGCGTAGTACTGGCTACTGACGTGAATGCAGAGTGCTTATAGTCTGGATCTTGCTCTATGTCTTTCTCAGGGGAATACTACATTTCCATTCCAATTTTCTTTGCTGCAGCCACACAGCAAAGTTGCCACACCTGATATTTTTAGCATCTGCACGGTAAAATCACTCGGATTTCTTTGATGGGAACTATATAGCCTTGAACACATTAGAGATGTCTGAGATTTCCCAATGTCCTTTCACCATGATAGAGTTTCCCAAAATAGTCTGCTTACTAAATTTCTTACTTCCTGCAAATGTGATTTCCTTAATTCTTATAACCTTGTCCTGATGTACTGCTAAAAACAAACACTTCTTGAATTATTTTAAGCTGAAAACATATTGGCTCCTGGTGCTCTAATCAAATTAAACAGAGGATCAGGTTAAGCAGTGATCGAATCAGCTGGTCCTGTTAATTGTGTAGACAGATTAAATTTTGAATATCTACTCAGATGGGTATCATCTAGCCATAGGCAAGTACTTCTCTTAAAAGCTCTGAAAAGTACATTCACTGCTGTTTCTTTTCATGATCTTGTTGTGAGTTGTCACTTAGGATATAAAATAATTATTATTGCCACAGCTCTTGGAATCAAGTTATTAATAGAGAACCTCTTCTTTAAAAAAAAAAAAAAAATGAACAAGTAGTCTGCTAATCTTCCTATTTAAAAAAAAAAAAAACTAACAAACCCAGACTGTGTGAACATCTGCAGAATATCTATCTGGTCAGTGAGAGGAAGAAAAAAAGGAAGCGGAGCAACATTTAGTATTCTGAAGCTTCATGTTTTTAGAAAAATAACTTCATGATTTTGGAGGCTTTAGTTTCTTACATAGCAAGCACTTGAAATTAACAAAGTTCAATTGCAAGTAACTAGTAAATGAAAAAAAAATTTAAACAAGATATTGAAAAAACAATTAGGTCATTTCTCTATGGATTTTTTCTTTCTACAAATCGAGATTGATTGAATTGAGATTGAATTACAGGGAGGCATACTGAACGATGCTGCAGTTAGAGTACAGCATAAAGTATACAGTGTGCACTGTGCTTTCTGACATGCTTGCATTACCTCTACGGACAGATAAATTAAGCAGTGACTTTTCTCTTCCAGATCTGATTTCTTATATCCCTCTGGTCTTCCATGTAGACCAGCACACATGCTCTTTATTAAAGTCGTTCATCCTTATGGTATAGACTAAATAAAAAAAATAGGACCATATTTAATTTTCAGGTGATTTAATGCATTACAAATATTTAGATTTCACATCATAAGGAATCTCCTTATTGGATCCAGACATTTCTGGCCCTTCATTCAGTGAGGACACATTTAGTTTATACATTAATGCAATACTACAGAAATACTGAATAATGTAATACTACTATGATACAGTACCACTACTACTGTAATATAAATTACTGTAATACTCTAAATTCATGTAAACTTTCTGTTTAATTTTTGGCAGAAGATATGTAATTCAAATGTTTAAAAAAAATTACCTGGATCATATGAGAATCTGCACATGTCAGTTATCACACCATCAAATAACTCCCTTTTCCACTGGTGTTTATTTGCTCCTTCTTTTTTTTTTTTTTTTTTTTTTTTGAATGTTCAACATTTCATGAGCATTACTGTAGATTTTTCACATATTGGTAAAACTAAAGCCTTTAGACATATTCCTATGGCTATTTGAAAAGCTGCAGGAAATATCTGTCTAAGAACTCAGAAAGCTATCTTTTAAAGAAAAAAAAAATGCTGTCTTTTCTAGCTTTAGAGCCTTTAGGCATTCCCTGTCTTCAGGCACTCTGTGCTTTGAATTTGTTCCTGATATTAACCTCTCATTCTATAAACATCTCTTGTCTTAAGAGAGGAAAAGTGGAATTTTCATATAAATCCAGGAGCTCCACTGTCAAGCGAGTCTTAGCCTTTACTTTGAAATTGGTCTATGGAAAAAAAATAATTTCTGCAAGCACCTAAACCCAGCTGACCTGAAGAATTTTCAATAATAACAAAGTAGAAAATTGGGAAGATTACTGAAAATGCTCATCTTAATCTAGTTGCAAACTCTATGATCTTTCACAATAAACAATCACAGCTTGGGAAACAAATCAAAAGAGTGTTATCAAAATTGACTATAAGGGACTTGGGGAAATATATTTTTCTTTAGAGCAAAGTAAATTAGTAACATGAAATCAAGGAAAGAACCTAATTACTGAAATGGGAGGCATACAGAATGGCTCATGAGAGAATACTGTTCTTTAAATACAGCTGCATTGAGTTGACATAAGGAAGCAGCATGTGGATGGGATTAAACTCCTAATTGTAGACACCTACACTTTGCATTATCATGTGAGCTTGGTGTCTTGGCTCCCATCACTGGCCCCCAGGTACTTCCCTCACTGTAGGCACCTCCTCTCATCTGGGACAGTCTAGGACATCTAGGACATAAACAAATGTAACTCAGGATCTAGGGGAGCCCTGTGCCTTGCTGGAATGACATCTGGGGCCAGGGAGATACTGGAGGATATTTCAAATGATACTACATGTCTGTGAACACACAGCTGAACCAAATCCTCTACATTGTACCACTCTCTGGAGTCCATTGAACTTGTTTGAACAGATTTCCTTTGGTTATGATAGGAAAACAGATCTCCAGACCACAGACAACAGCACTCAGACACATAAAAATGTAAGTGTCTGAGAATTTGGAGCTGAATGTTGCCCTTGACAGACACACTATTGGTATGACAGACACACTGTTCGTATCACAAGAGCATTGACCAGATGGCAGAGAGGGTCCTTGCAAACTTTCCTGTGAAGACCAATTCTCATCTTACTCTCTCTGATTATGGGAAACCTCGAGTAAATCAGTAAGAATTTTTTGTGTTTATTACCACAAACAGGAATTAAATTTTTATGTATGTTTTAGATGCTTGTTTTTCTACAGTTATTTCATTGAAGAAACAAAAAAAAGTTTAATTATTGAACTGATTTTTTTTTGTTAACCATAGTGTTGTCCCGAGCACCAAAAGAAGACTCATTAATGAACATATGTCTTATTTGTTTTGGGACTGTGATGTTAGTGGGCTTTTTTAATGTGTGCATATGCATATGCATATGTAGAGATCTATATATACACACAAGAGTGAGCTTGGATTTTGGTATATTTTTACATTTTATTGAAAAATTATTTTTTTTCCCATCAAAGAATATTACCAGCAAAATATTTTTGTCTATTTTCAACTAAAACTTTAAATGTTTCATTAAATAATATTTTCAGTTTTCTCTTTGAATACCACCTTTCTGACCCTACATTTACTGATAGCAGCAGCTGTGAGGTTGTGCAGAAACAGTGATTGGTCTCATTTATTCTACCTTATTTATTGTATTATTCTACCTTTGGCAATTACTGGAAATCCAGGAATAGTAGTACTACCCAGATTTAGCTAATTAATCTTCATGTCTTTCATCAGTCACAACTCATTTTACATCTAAACAACCATCCAGGTCTTTTCCTTAGTTCAGTGGACCAGAGCGTTGCCTTTTGGGCCCGACGAGCAGATGCAGAACATCAGCTATGTAGCATATAGCGGTATAACAAGCTCCAGGTTGTGCATGTCAATGGTACTAGAGCTGTGCTGAAGAACACCAGGCGAGGTGACTTGTTTGTAATGGGAATACCTTTGAAATGCACTCCTAGAGGGGGGAGCTAAGAAAAGAGAGGCTTAATCCCATTGATAAAGTGTCATCAAATCCCATTCTCTCGAGGACTTAAAGAGATAATCCCAGACAACCCTGTCGAAGAATTTTTCACCACCTGGTGATAATGCTACAAGAAACTCCTTGCAGCGCTGTGATATTGCAATTGTGTGTCAGTTAACTGCTTGCCTGCTTAAATTTATGGAAAGCTGTTTGTAAAAAGCGCAACATTCCCTCACCTTCCAAATACATAACAGATGCAAAAGTACACTTGAGGGTATAGATACTAGGAAGACTAAACCGTTCAATTTGACACATTTAGCTTGTTGGCAATGTGCTTTGTTTAAATTAAAAATAACACTTTGCTAAAGATGATGAAGCAGACTGCTTCATTGAAAGAAATCATTAATCATAATTATTGTAGTAATTTGCTCTTTATTAACATTGTTGCATTAGTAGCCTCAGGTCCAAATCTAGATCACTGCCCCATTTGGGTAGACCAATGCCTATTAAAATATTAATGAATTGAAATACAGGTTTCTTATACACCAATGCATAATTTCCAACATGCCAACACCTCTACTCTGCCCTGGTGATACCCCACCTGCAGTATTGCTTCCAGTTCTGGAGCCCCCAGCATAAGAAGGACATGGACCTGTTGAAGAAGGTCCAGAGGAGGGCCATGAAGATGATCAGAGGGCTGGAGCACCTTTCCTATGAGGACAGGCTGAAAGAGTTGGGTCTGTTCAGACTGGAGAAGAGGAGGCTCCAGGGAGACCTGATAGCGGTCTTCCAGTACCTCAAGGGGGCTTACAGGAAAGATGGGGAGAGGCTGTTCAGTAGGGCCTGTTGTGATAGGACGAGGGGTAATGGTTTTAAAATAGAGGGAGGTAGATTCAGATTAGATGTTAGGAAAAAAATTTTTACAATGAGTGTGGTGGAACACTGGAACAGGTTTCCCAGAGAGGTGGTGGATGCCCCATCCCTGGAAACGTTCAAGGCCAGGCTGGATGAGGCTCTGAGCAACCTGATCTGGTTGGAGATGTCCCTGCTCCTTGCAGGGTCTCTTCCAACTCTAACCATTCTATGATTCTGTAACAGAACTGGCCGCTTGTCCAGAGAAGCTGACTCTGCTTTTTTTTTTTTTTTTTTGTTTAAACTATCAGGTTTCTAGTAAAGGGCTTGTTTTGTTTTTTTTTTTTTTTTTTTTTTTTTTTTGTACTGCAGGGGAAGACGCACTGGTCATTAAGAAGGCCAGAGCATTCCCAGTTCAGCCATTCCTGGTGTTCTAGTTTCACTGGTGGCAGAGACTTGTGCCTTTGCACAGTCATCTGCGGCACCAACACAGCTGCACCTGTGCATGTGTGTGTGTGTGTGCATGTGCGCGGAGAGTCCAGGTAAGAACATTTTGTACAGAGTCTGAGAGAAGAACCAGCTTTGGTATATTCACATGGGCAAACAGTACAACAGAAAACAGTAAATAATGTGGGTTTTTTCCCATCGGTATTAATTATTCTTAAACATTGGCTGCCCCTGCCATATTTTGTAGGGAATTCATGAGTTGATCCTCAGAGCACTGGTTTTGCGTTTACTTTTGGTGGTTATAAATTAGTGTAAATCCTGCTTATTTTACTTCTGATAGAGGCTTAGATTCACCCGCAAGGTTTGCTAACCAGCCTCTCTTCATTTCCTTTACTGTATTTAAGTAGTTTTTAATGGCTTTTACAAAAGACTTCATCCTAACTCTGCTAATGCAGCTATATGGCTCGCCTCCACAGCGGTGGTGGCAAATTAGCACTACTTGTGAGGGACATGATCCTGCGTGGTGCTTCCTGATAGTGCTGTTCAGTGCTGCTGGTTGTGGGCAGAGCAGGGAGCCTTACAGCTGCAGAACTGTAAAGGCATTCTATGAAAAAAATAAATTTAAAACAAAAAGGTATTTTGCATTTGAAAAGTAGGACAATTTTCAAATATTTAATGGGAGGCTATATCCAAAGCACTCTATGAAGTTAGCTAGGAAGTTCTAGGAGAGTTTTCTTGTGAGATTTCTATGCTCTCATTCTGCTGGAGATATAAATACTATCAGCAGATGTTATTCTCTCACAGGAAAATGAGGTGCTCCATCTCAGTGTGAAACCAGAAACCCGCAGGTTAGACAAATACTGCAATCCTGAGAAAAAAAAAACCAAACCAAAAAACCGAAAAAAAACCCCCTAAACTTTTATTACCCCCAAACCTCTGGGGAAAAAAAAAAAAACAAAAACAAAAACAAAACCAAAAGCAATCTCTTCCTCTAAAGTGTTGTTTAAGTGGAAAGTGTGGGAGAGTTTCTCTAATGTCTCAGCAAAAGCAGTACTTATCACTTTTAAATGAAAACAGGAATAGTAGTCCTTGTGTCTAGATCTTAGTGATCAGAGTTCTACCCTTGGGTTTTGTTGTTCTGTGAAAAACAAACAAACTGAAAATTCAGAAGTGGGGAGACAGAAAATCTAACCTCTGTCTTTTTTTCTAGTTCATATTCTGGCTTCAGCTTTTTGAGTGCAAATGGGTAAATGGCTTCACTTTTGTCTTTCTTCTTTTTTATAAACATCTTACAGGTGAAGTCTTCTGTGAGAAATCACAACTCTGATTGAGGTGCAAAGGGCAAAATTGTAAGAGTCTGAGTGCTTCATTGCTGCAGAACCATGTTCCTCCCAGAGTATATCTGTGTTCCCGTATGCAGACGGAAGAGCAAGTGGATTTGAAGTGGGGATATATCTATGGTAATGTGTGAATATATATATATGTATATATGTCTGTCTGTCTATCTTTCTACCTTTTGCACTCTCTGTCTTTTATCTGTTCACATCTATTATTGCTAGTACAATTATTTCAATAAAGATGTTCCATGCTGCTCAGTTTCAGAAATCTACTTTGCTCTGAAGGGGTCAAAGACCAGACCAGAAAGTTTGTATTTAAGCCTAATCACATGATTATTTTTACTTATTTAAGTATTTTTCTGTAAGCAAACATCCCAGCCACTGTGTTACATCCGTAAGTAGAAGTGCACTTCCTAGATGCAAGAAGAAAAGGTAAAGATAAAATTTGATTCATCTCTTTAGAAGTCTTGGAATAAGTTACTCTAAATGTCTTTTGGATTGTTCTGGGGACAGAAAAGGATGATGGCAATAACAGCAAAAGGATGCTTTGAGGAATGATATAGACATCTATAATGTAACATATCCAAACATCCAAGAAAGCCTTGTCCAGAAGAAAGTAATAAGTTGGTATGTTTTTAAGCTTGTTAAAACTCAAAATTTCTTTTCCACACTAGGTGTTCATGTATTTAGAACAATAGTAATAAAAAGAACAAAACTCATGGAGTTATTGGGTGTGTGGAAGTTAGAGAGACAGAGTTGAGTCAATGTCAGTATCGGAATATAATTTCATAAATCAAAGTAGTCGCTGCCAGTTTAGGGATAATGTGATTCATTCTAGATAATGAAATATGTTTTGAAACAGAAAGAGATTTCAAAATGATAGCTGAAAAATCAAAACATTGTGTTCCAAAATTGCCCAAATATTCTATTGCTTCAGTTATGTTTGCAGACGCAGTTTTGTCAAAATTGACACACCATTTCAGAAATGTTGATGCTGATGAAACTGCATTTTTGGGTTATAAATGCTTGGAAACCTTGGAAACTTCAAATTGGTTTTACTGTGACTCTGTATTGTAGTTTATTACTGATCTTTGATCTCTGAGATCCTGAGGATCAACAGAAATTAGAACAGACCTTCCCAGTAACTTTCACCAGCTGCTTATGACCCTCAGGGCTTGGTACTGCACTCATTATTTTCCACACACAGGACTGTCCTAGCAATGTCTTCTTCACCCTCAACTATATCTCCTATATCATTTGTAGAGTGGAGAAAGCAACTTCGCATTAAATTGGCAGATTTTTGATGTCTAGAGGTCTGTATCAACTTTACTACACATAGAGATTCTCATAGTTAGTTAAAATGTGATAAATTTTCTGATGATGTAACACAGCCTGAAGCAGCCCAGTATCACTCTTTGGCAACAGTTTGGAAGGATAATTCTTCAGAAATGTTATCATCTTAGTTTCTGATGAGATAAAATAAATTTTTAAGGCGGTGCATTTTGATGTGTTCTATTATTCCAAAAAGTAATAGAATTGTGTCTAGAGAAGACATATGTGAATTTTAATTTAAAAAGTCACTAAGCACTGCATAATGGCTGATTTCAAAATTCAGTATACTGGGTCCATTGCTCAAGACTGCCTCGGCATCAATCTCATTCTTATGGGAGAGGGTGACTGCCTGCCTTTGGATACTTGTTTTGTGGGGTCTTTTATTTGTCTTTCCATTACTTATTGAACTGTCTTTGGCTTGACCCACGAGTTTTATTGCTTCTTTTTTTGCTGTTCTCTCCCCTGTCTTGGTGGGGAGTTGGGTGAACCGCGGGCTGTGTGGTGCTTAGCTGCTAGATGGGGTCAGTACCCCATACTTAGATATTTTATTTCATTTTTAAATGCCAAAAGTTTCTCCTACTCATATCACAGTGTTGCTAATTAAAAAACAAAAAAAAAAAGATCCAAATTGCAACATAAACAAATATCAAGCTGATTAAAACTTTGGGTTTATTATTTGTCATAAAGTCTCACAGACTAATGATTAGCAATGAAAAGAAAGGGGGTTAGTTTTAAACAGGAGCACAGATCTTATATTTTTGGGGGTCAGCAAAGTCACCAAAGTTTCACCCCTGCTCCTTGCAGGGGGGTTGGACTAGATGACCTTTGAAGGTCCCTTCCAATCCTAACCACTCTATGATTCTATGATTTTATGTATCTTCATAGATAATCTTACGTCTGCGAGAGCAAATCTACAAAGGCCGTAACAAAATCCTATTCTTAGCAGTATCTTATAATTTCCTTTTATATTAAACAAACAAACAAACCAAAAACCAGTTCAACATCTCTGGCAGCTTTGTGAAGAGTAAGAAACAGTGTTGTTTCTGAGGACTGCCTTTGCTGTCATCATGCTGCAATCAGAGAGGGAACGTAGTGTGCTCTGATGAGGTTAGTTCTGGTGGGTAAGTGCCCCACAGGGGTGCAGGGGTGGCGGGCCCTAAGCCAACAGTGCAGTTTGTGCTGGTGGGGCTGAATCTCTACCTGAGATTCTGCAACGCAATGCCAGCAAGGTGCTAGGGAGAAGTTTTGCAAGCCGTTAACTAGCACGGGCATCCCAGCAGAGCTCTGTGGTGTAGCCACAGCCTCATATACTGCGTGTCCTGTGAGAAACTCTGCTCGTTGTGTTCACCACAACATTAAGTGAAAGCACTTACCACTCAATCTTCTACCAAAAACATCCCCCCAAAATTATGCTTGTTCTTAAAAGAAATTAGATCTGTAATGGAAAACTGTAACCACACAGAATTATAATTCTATACAAAATTAGTCTATTAAGCTAAATTAAGAAACAAATGCTATTACATGTTATATTGCATATTATATAACGTCCTTTAATTCTTTCTACTGGATGAAGAAGATGTTCTCTTCTATAACCAAAAAACTCTGTTTATAAAACAAGAAATACATATAAAAGTCCTGGTAATGCTGATGAAAAGTAAGTCGATATAATAAAAAAAAAAATAATAATTCCTATGCCTTTATCTCTTGTTATTTATGTTATTCTCCTAAAATTCTAGAGAAAAGGATGATGATCTATTTTATTATTACAAATAATGGGGGTCCTGTTTTCTTCTTACTTTTTCTCATTCCAAACAAAACTAAAGCACAAGAGAGACAATACCAAGCTGTTTCCAGAGTTTCAGTTAGTCGACTCTTTAGATATGGATTGAATAAAAGAGGCAGAGGCATCCTTCATTATATGTATTTTAAACATAGCTCAGAAAAGTGAGAAGTTAATGTCATGTTCATCATATAGATAGGAAGCTGAGGCACATAGAGTAAGGGTCTTCAAAGCTGTGTGCTGCATTGTTTAATATTTTTTTTTTTTTTTCAGAGCTGCTTGAGCTTGTAAGTCATTGTGCTTTACTTACAAATAAGAAAGAGAAAAAGTACACTCCCAATTATTTCAAAGCCATTTTGTCCAATATTTGTTTTGAAAGTAATTTATTTTTTTTTTAAAATTAGAATTAAATGACATGAAGTAAAATTTTTACAGATTTTTGAGAAAACAGAGCAGATTTTTGAATGTCACAGATATTTGGAAACAGATGGCCATGTGTAGCAGAATCTTTTTCAGGACTGGGTTTTTTTGAAATTATAGATGCTCAGGGTCAGGCGTACTGTGCCTCTGTACACCTCCTGTTTGTGTGCTACTTGAAGGAGAAAGCAGGTATATGTTTATCCTTCCTCCAGACAATGCAAAGTCATTTACATGCTCCATACTTAATTTTTGGCTTTATTTTTTGGGAAGAAGTTCCCTGTGTAATTATACTATTTTTTTTCATGTATCTGCTCTGCAGATACAGTTTTGAACTTGGTGTAGCCTTTCAGACAAACTTGACAGTAGTAGAATGGTAAGGACATAAAAAACCGAAAAGTTTCAAAAAGTTTCTTGAAGAATTGTGGCCAGATGGAGAAGCAAAAGCTTAATATAAGTCAAGAAGAGGATGTTAGTAAAAGCATTATTTCCTAGATATAAGTTTATTTTCACTAGTTTGTTGCTGATATAACTACCTATTAAACCAGCTTATTCCTTTGCTTTCCATTAAATAGCATCAAACTCTTTTCAGAAAACAAAAGCCAGTAGGCAGCATATTTCTATTATAGACAGCTGTACAAATTTTAGATTTAACTCTTTAAGATGTATATGATCAGCAGAAGACAACTTACCTCAAAGTTTTTACAGCTTGTCTTACCTTTCAGCATGCTAAAGTCTAAAACCAGCAGCACTAGCAGAGAATTCAACTGATGTAAACTCAACCCTTTCACTTGGACCACAAACCTGAGAGGAGGCCATACTGGTTGTTGATCTGCTACATATACTAATACCTAAAAGGAAAATTCACCTTTCTGGAGTGCCCAGTGGACTCTGCCCAATGCCACGAAGACAATGGGTGCAGGACGAGGGCAGATGCTGTGTTCTAGAGTGGGAAACCACAGGGGCACCCGCAGGGTAGAACTGTGCCTTGAGTCTTTCCTAAATTCTGCATTTCAACTTAAAAGAAATGAAATATCAACCTGTCATTCTCTGTAAAACAAAATGTGTTTCTTCTTTTCTTTTTGCTGTTTTGAAGCAGCTATGCTGCCATGCAATTCAAATAATTAGTCTAGTTCAAGTAGGGCTTTCAACGCTTTCAGCTTTGTAAGGAGATATATTTTCCTAATTACTGAAACCTTTAGACATTTAAGAAAAAAGAGCAGTCAACCATTACCACCTATTTAGTTCATGATTTTCAGAAACACACGGTATTGTGTGGATTAGTGGTTAAATTTAATATGCTGAGACATGGAGTTGACAAATGAGCCTAGATTTGACATCCATGTAAAACAACAGAATTATGTCTGTTGCTTATCTACAGAGAAAAAGATACAGGTAATAAAACTGTAAGTGATTATTTGCCATCTGAAAAATATTTGAATTTTATTTCAGAGGAATAGCTAATATTTCAGGTAAATAGAATTTTTATTGTTTTCTAGAAAATATGTTGAATCTAGGTATTCGTATTCCTTTCTTGCTGGGTTCTGGGGAGATTTTTGGTGTTGACACAGAAACATTCTGAGACATCATTTAGAATATTTTGAATTCAGCTACATTATTCAGAGAGAAATCACGCCTCCTGAGGATCAATGGCAGATGGGGAGCCCCAGTGACACTCTAGCTTAGCTACTTCCAGAGCATCATGAAGGAGTGACCAGCACTCAGATGAAGACTGAAATTAGGCTTGATGTATCCCATCCTCATTTTTACAGTGAATTTACATTTGGGGAATGCATAGATTTTTCATTTCAATTGAAATACCAGAATTAGGTTCTTTACAAGAACTTACATTCCATAAAATTGTTTTGAATCTGCCTCCTCCTATTTTGAGACTAAAAAGTTTGAATTTTATGTCTTTTCAAAGTTGAATTTCACTTTGTACTGTTAATTATGACTTCATTCTTGTACAACAACCCCCTATTGCTAATTTTTTGAGGCTACATTTGGACTATGGTGTTTCCTGGTATTCCCCACTTAGACTGTGGTGAGAATCTGGCATACTTGACTGGGCCAGAGGATGCTACAGCTCTAGACTCGGTGCAAGGGGCCAATGAGGACTATCCACCACTTCAAACCAAAAGAATAAAAATGAACATTTGAAGTCTGTAGTGCTTCAGTGAAATGAACTGTAAAACTTTAAGCGTGCACTGAATCAGCAATATTTTACATTTGTCATTACAAAAGAAATAAACAATATAATACAATATAGTAGTATGCAAAGTGGATTCCTCACATTTATTTGAAGCATATGAGTTCATGGGGTTCTGTTTTAACTAGAATGGGTCATAGGTTCTGTATTTTCTTTTGTGACAGAGACATTTTAATCTACTTGTAAAATACATTCTTTATTGACCCAGTCAGAAAACAAGTAGCATCCTAGCATGGCATGGGTGATCTACAATTACATTTGAAAACAAAGTTTTAAAATTATAATTATGATATGAGAATTAATTTTGAACTGTACTTTACAGCTTTTTTTTTATATATATAGAGGGAAATAATTTTGTCTCTCTGAACTTTTAGATTATTGTCAGAAGAACACAGTTTCTCAATAGTTTCTCTGCACCATAAGAACATTAATACCCTCCTCAATTCAGCCTCTGGCTATCACAATGTTTTTGTGAAATAATGTATTTCATAACAGTTTTTGTAATATTAAATTTGAGTCCACTCCTCATGTTTAAAATACATTCCAGAACTTCAGTGCTCTAATAAATAGGAACATTTTTCTAATTCCATCCTAACTTTATTTCTGGATCACTCGGGTTTTCTATTGATGAGAGGTTTAGAGGTTTTCCCTCTGTGTCTGTAGGCCCGTGTGTATCTATTGACTACTTTGAAAGAGACTGGAAGAGGCACAGGAGAAAATCTTGTTTATATTCCATTTATAGAATAACACCTACATGATTTTTCTCAACCCATCAAAAGCTCCTAAAGAAATGTTAGATGTCTACAAACTGGAAAAGATTGGAAAACATTGGATCACCAAAAGAATTCTGATTCTCTAGTACTTACTCCACAGATATGTTTATAGGTGGTAGTTACATGCCCTTTGGGAATTAATGTGTTTTAAGATATTTTTTGTCTTGTAAAAAATTAAGTCCAAATCCCTGATCTCTCTATTTGTCTTTCTTGGACTATTGCTCTGATTTAATCTTTCTGGAGCCTAAGGATATGTCTATTCTGGTGAATAAAAAAAAGACAAGGAGCAGCCCCTGGCCCTGATGCCAGGTTGAACTGATCTGCTCATGTCTTTGCTATGTGAGGGACAGTCCCTCCCTGGCAAAGTGACTACGTCCACAGGCATACACAGACCCTTGGCATCTTGAGGCCCAGCTAGTGCCCCTAACATATAAAATTTGTATCAGTGGTGGTAGTGGGGATAATTTCAAGGTGGCTGAAATAATGCAAGGATTATATTGTTGTTTGCTAGGGAAAAATTTTTATAGCATGAAAATGAGAATATATCTTCTATGCACTGGCCTATGGTATATGTAGGAGTAGTCAAGGTACAAAACTGGTTTGGATAATATTACAAGACTACAGAAAATTATGTCAGGCAGACCATGTGTGGTTTATACACATTGCATTATGGAGACAGAACTGGGATGGCATTGTTCCCTGAAAGACAAAGGATCTATCTTATGGAAATTGTGCTGGAGTGGCCCAGAACAGATCTGGACAGTGAGCTGACAGTCAAGCAGTGTGATGAACCAAGTCTGACACTTGTTCTTAGCTGTGTTACAGTTGGCAATGTAGATGCATACTGGATGATGAAGGTATGCAATATTCCAGATGAAATCTTGTCTGTGATTTCTGACTCATTTCTAGTATAGTTTGGAAAAAAAAATATGATGTTACTGGTATAGTCAAGGATTTGTCTTTATGATGACTTTGTCATGATGGCTCACCGTTATCCTCCAACTGACTAAAAATTTAGGATTTATTTTTCTGTCTCTCTCAGATTCCAGATAAATTAGAATTATCCCTATATGTACAAGTGTCTTAGTCATAGTTACACTAAGAATACTGACACTCACACAGTTCCTTCTAGGGCATGTATTGTGTTTTCTGCTCCTCAAATGGACTTGGGATATAGGGAATTTAAAATACTTTTTCAGCCTTTCATTGTTTCACTAAATGCTATGTGTGGATGTTTGCAGAGATAAAGCTAATGCTGGAAACCTTCCCACTAGGGTCAGATTTGCAAAGTACCAATTAAAAGTCGCCAAGCAAATGCTGACAGGTTTCACTGGGAAAAACAAAGTATTGTGTAATCGCATCACTGAGCAGGGCATATTTAATAGGAATATTAGGATGCTAAGCCAAAAAAGAGAAAAGAATTTATAATTTCAGCAGACATCAGAATTGCTGCAGCTGTTCAGGGGTGATACACAGGGCTAACTGCTTTGAACGGCTGAAGTAGATTAAATGTAATTCTGTACCAGTAAAGTTTTGCAAAATTCAGCTGATGAGCTTCCAGTTTATGGCCAAAATGTATTTCACAAATCTTGTAAAAACAGGCCTAGCCATAACTAGACACCCTTCAATCTCCATTTACAGTCAATGAAAAGCTCCCCCAGAAAATTACTTGTTCCCTTGGGATTCTGTAGCTCAGCTGGAGATGCCTGTTTATCTCAACTGGTTGTTGAAGTAACCTACAATAACCAGCCCTTAAACCTGTCTAAATGGACACAAATCAAGAGATAAGTGCATAGCCATATGCCTTAAAGGATCAAATTTCACTATTTTTCTGTATCATCCTTGGTTTCCTCTGTAAAATAAATTCTCATCTTTTGGTATGTTAACAACACATCCAAATTAATAGTCATTAACAATAATCATTAACATACTAACATTTTTTTTTGCCAAACATATCAATTATTTTTCTGTACTAGAAAAATTATTAAATAATATTGGTCCAAATATGTTTTGTTAAGTAGCTCCACTCATACTGTCAATCCAGACTGCTATTTCTATATTCTGCCAAACCCATTAAGTCTTTCTTCTCTTTTATATCCAGTTCCAAATTCTTGCCTATCTTCCTTTGCCTAATTAATTATTTTCCCAATGACAACAGCTCTGTAGATTTTATCTTTTCCATATTTTCTGTGTATATGATTTTTGTTTCTTGCAAAAGGTGTTCTAAAAGCTTACACATAGTTGAGGTCATGCTATTCTCTGATGGTATAGCACCTTTACAAGTACTATTAAAAGCTTTGCTACTGCATTTGTAAATTCCTGTTTTTGTTCCTACAAAATTTCAAAGCAGAGGTTAGATCTTTGAGGGTTTTTTTTTTTTTGCATATCAGCCACATTCTATTTCCAGGACTTGTCTTTATTTCTCTGTTAAACATCATTGTCCTTACTGACAAAAATTCAGATAATGTTGAGATTTTGGATTAAGTTTATATAGAACTTCTTTAACTTAATAAAGAAAACTGCCTCTCTGGAAAACCTGTTCCAGTGTTTGACCACCTTCACTATAAGAAAAAAAAAAAAAAGAGTTTTAATGTTTAAAAGTACTTTTTTGTTGTTGTTCATTTTGTGCCCATTGCCTTCTGTCTGTTCACTGGACACCACTGAGAAGACTCTGGCTCCATCTTCTTTTCTCCCCTCATCGGGTATTTATACCCATTGACCCAATTCCTCTCAGCCTTCTCTTCTCTGGGCTGAGCAGTCCTGGCTCTCTCAGCCTCTCCTCATATGACAGATGCTCCACACACTTCATCACCTTTGTGATCCTCCACTGGACTTGCTCCAATAAGTCCATGTCTCTCTCCTACTGGGCAGCCCAGTATGGGCAGAGCACTCCAGATGTGTCTCACCAGGGCTGAGCAGAGGGAAAGGATCACCTCCCTCGACCTGCTGGCAAAGCTCTGCCTTGCAGCACAAGATGCCATGAGCCTTCTTTGCTGTGAGGGCACATTTCTGGCTTTTGTTTAACTTAACATCCATCAGGACCCTGAGGTCCTTCCTTGACAAGCTGCTTTGCAGCCATTTGGACCAAACATGATCCTGGTACCTGAGGTTATTCCTCCCCAGCTATAGAAATTTGCATTTCCCTGTGTTGAATTTAATAAGGCTTCTGTTGGCCCATTTCTCCATTCTGTTGAGGTCTCTTTGAATGGCAATACTGTCATACGGTGTACCAGCCACTGCTCCCAGTTTTGGAACATCTGCAAACATGTTGCAGTTGAACAGAATTGGTCCTGGCATTCAACACACATGACTAGTGACTGGCCTCCAACTGGACTTGATGCGGCTGATCACAATGCTGTGCCTGGGATCTTAGCCACTTTTCAATCCACACACTGCCCACTTATCTAGTCTCTATTTCATAGGTTTGTTCATGAGGATTTTATGGGAGGTAGTGTCAAAACCTGAAGTCAACATAAACAACATCACCTAATCTGCTGAGCCAGTCATTTAATTGCAGAAATCTGCCAGGCTGTTCAGGTAAGATTTCCCCTTTGTAAATCCATGTTAACCACTCTCATTCAGTTTTTTTCCTTAGTATGATTGGAATGTATTTGGGGATTTTTTACCTTCTCACTTTCTCGAGGACTGAAGTGAGGCTAACTGGCCTTTATTTTCCTTGATCCTCTTTTTTTGCATGTCCTGATTAGTTGGGTTTTTTTTTTTAATTGCTTAAGAATTTCTTGTGGTTGCAATGATTTTTCCAAGATAATCAAGAGTGGTCTTGCAACAACATTTTCCACCTCCGTCAGCACTCATGGATGCCCAGATCCC
Source organism: Tetrax tetrax (assembly GCA_009806455.1). Taxonomy (NCBI): domain Eukaryota; kingdom Metazoa; phylum Chordata; class Aves; order Otidiformes; family Otididae; genus Tetrax; species Tetrax tetrax. The sequence continues at coordinate 88,153 of WHYT01017137.1, read as the reverse complement.
ATGAATTTGTGTATGTTCAGTTTCTTTAAATATTCCCCAATCTGATACACCTCTACTAAGAGTAACTCTTCCTTGCTCCAGATTTTCCCACAGATGACAGGAACCTGAGATTCCTAAGTCTTAGCAGGAAAGACCAAGGTCTTTTCCATGTTCTCCTTCACCAGGTTCCCTGCCCTGTTCAGCAGTGGGCTGATAGTCCTGGTTTTCCTTTTGCTGCTGATGTACTTGTTGAAGCCTTGCCAGATACAACTCCAAATGTGTTTTAGCTTTCCTAACCACAACTTTGCACACTTGGACAGTTATTCTTTCAAAACTGGGGAGAGATCTTATGCATTGCATTAGGCAATTATTTATCACTCCTGCTCATTAACATATAATGATGGTTCTTTTGCTGGAGATTATTAAAAGCAGTAATAGCCATATGTGCTTACATTTAAAAAAAAAAATGCTGTGCTTCTTTTGGTTTTGAATTCATTCCTAAGTGCCTCATTAGCATTCAGAAAGAATTATAAGAAGATAATGACTGGAAAATAACCTTTCTAATGATTGCTGTTAATTTTTTTTTTTTAAAAGATACATAGGTAATAAAGATTAAAAACCTCCTTCACTGTATATGTTGGTGAATGCTTATGCACATATAGGCCTCTTTAGGAAAGAACTTAGGAATGTATGCTTTACCTGACGAGGAACAAAGCTCATTACCGCTAGAGTAATCAATAACCCCTGCTAATGTGTTCAGCTGGCGACATAGACCAGATCAATAAAACCTGCCACATGCTTTTGTTTTAGGAAATGAAACCTTTTAGTTCTTAATTAAGGGAGAGACCTCACATCCTTAATGATGTTTGCAATGACTGTTGCCACAGAGGACAAGAAGAACTGAGTCTGAGGTTTGCTCTAAAAGACTTTGACAAAGTAATAAGAGAGCTGAGCCAAAACTGATCTAAATTTGTTTTATTTCTTTTAATGCAGGAAGACTGGGGAAAAAAATGTTCAAGAAGAAGGAGAAATATTCTGATGAATTACTGTAGTTATCAGAGGAAATAACACTTCCATTAGTACAACATGTATGTCTGCAATCTACAGAATCTAACCATGCAGGAGTGCTTTGTGTGGTACTGATTGTGGGTCTTTAAGGTATGGCCACTGTGAAATGTAAGTTATTATTTTTAGCTTTATCTCTGTTATTATTCTTCTGACTTCTGTAAAATTCGATGGACTAGTGCACTTTCTACAAGGTAGTTAAGCTAAGGGAAAGCACATGTGGAGTGGAGAGCAGGAACAAACTAACAATAATGACTGCACTGAAAATGGCTCAGCTATGTACAGCTAATAAAAGGATAAACATATGAGAGGGAATGAATTACTTTAAATGTTTAATAAAATATCTTATTTGCATAATACATGAAAGATGCAAATAGGCTTGTACACATGGGTCTTGATGATGGTTATTATTGTCTTTTCCAACACTAGTATGTTGGAAAACAACTCAAATCAGAGGCTTAGATAACTGCAACTAAGCCTTTAATTCCCAACATAGTTTCTGTGATAGATTTGCTGCAATGAATTCTTGAAGGTTCAAAGGTGGTTTAAAAGCAGCATATCTAAGAGTTCAGATTTGCAAACCATTAAAACTTCACAGGAAATGAGTAACAGTTCACCTGTCCAAGAAGATGTGGGGATATGGAGAGAACATAGGAATCAAAAGGAGAATTGCTATGTATTTGCATAGCAACCTAAGAATGCCAAAGCTTCCATTATCAATAATCCTGCAAATGTAAATCTATATGCCTAATTTTACTCACATGAATGATCATTTGCAGGACCAAGCACAAAGATCATCATTATTAACTGAGAAGTAAAGGCTCTAAAAGCATAATGATTGACTCCCCTATCATTTGCACAGTACAAGCCACTACTCAATGTGCTGAAAGCAATAGTAGTATAGTAGTTTAAAACAAAAAAAAAAAAAGTTTACGCTAGGTGTACATACAGAGAACAGTGTGATATGGAAGAGACGGTTAAAGACGTATAGAAATTATGATTCCTGCACAAAAAAGTTATGAAGCATGCAATTTCCTAAAATAATTTTTTTTAATATACATTGCAGTGCTTTGAAAACACCACTTACATCTTGAAATGCAGAATCTAGTATATATAAGACTTGAACTTCGTGCAGCAAATGATTGGGATTTATTTTGAGTTGCTTTATTGAGGGTTTTGGGTGTGGTTTGTTTGGGTTTGGGTTAAATTTGGGGTTTGGTTTGGCCTGGAGGTTGATTTTTTGTTGTTGTTGTTGTTTGTTGTTTTTTTTTGTGGCAATGGTGTTGGAACAGTTTTGGCTGAATAAGAACAAGTAACTAAGCCAGTATTTCACCTTGTCAAATGAACTTTTTTTTTTCAGTGATGAGACATTTGTTTCATTATTGTCAATTTGGCATTCCTTTTTAAGCTTAAACAAATTATGAAACCAAGCACTGCAACTAAAATTTGAATTTTATGATTCCATATATTGTAAGTGTTTGTTCTGGTGAATAAACTATTCACTTGGAAGAAGACCTACCTATACTTATCACTAAAAGAAGCACAGTGGGTAATTTCATAACTTTTCTTATCTATCTCTAGCCAGTTTCAAATATAGATATCTAAAGTTGATTCAGTAGCTTAAATGTAGGCATTGGCTGCTTTTCAGTTTCCCTACACTATCTGAAACATCAAAATATAGTTTGCATCAGACAGAAGACCAAGGGTAGACCTGTTGCCTTTCTGGTCGGATACCACATGACATGTCTACACTAGATGTCTATGGCTAAGGAATCAGTTGCCTCCCAAATCAAAACCAGTGGAGCAAAGGAGGTGAAATGAGCTGACCTCTAGAGACATCTTTTTAGGATGAGATTTAGGATGTTGGGATGAAATGAAACGTAATTGAGAAGTGCTGCTCTCTCTCTGATGGCAAGTTTCTTGATGATTATAGGTCACATACCTATTTTTTTTTTAAAAAAAAAAAGTGTTCTGTGTGCTATAAAAGTAACAGCACCTCTGCATCCTTCAATAGCATTTTTTGTCTGAAGCCTCTGAGGACCTTGCTGTTAACTTGAATTATAGCAAGGGTGGACATTATTAAGGTACAACAATGCAGTAATTATTCTTCTACACTTTCTGTTTTTGAACAAGATATTTCAAGTCTCAAATTTCACATGCTTCCAAGTATCTTTAGATGCTCATATAGTACACAACTGACAAATAGAAAACAGCCTAATTTAGAAGATTATGCTATACAAAATATAAGCTAACTTTCTGAGAAAATGAAGAGAGGAAAAAATACCTCTAAGAGGCTATATTTCAACTAGATGAAGAAGCTTAGTAAAGAAATATGATCAAAGCAATTTAATATATGCCTACCAGAAATAATAGGTACAAACTAAAATTTCCCCTTTTTACTTTGAGTATGGTTATTTAGAGATTTGCGTATATCCATAGGTGTTGAACATTTTTCATTCTACAGATTCCATGAAACAACTTGTAACTCAATGGAATGCGGAAAAAAAAGAGTCAAGAGAGGAGAAGAGAGGGTGCCAGGGGGAATTTCAGGATTAACACATCTGTGATGAATATTTAATTAGCCAGGGATAACAACAGGTAATTATGAAATCAAGTGAAGTTTTATTATACATCATTTTATAATTCATGCGGGTGTGTCATAAAATTACAAGCATTTGTACTTTTAAAAAACCTAACTGTGTGTTTAATGCAAATGTAATCACGTTAATGCGATTCACATACTTAAAGTGCACATTGGGAGAGTGGGTAATAATGAGAGGCTTTGTAAATAAAATCACTGGAAGATACTACATGTAGTACTACTTACTTAAGCATGTTATTTATTCCAAAATTTGAAGCAGAGAAAAAAAATGACCTATAATCAGCTCTTCACTTGCTTTTAAAATTCTCAGATATTTTGGGATTGCAGTTTTTCTTTTGTTGTTCCTTTATTTGTTAGTGCTCCTAGTAGAAGCACTAGCCTAGTCAGAGCTCTTCTCCATCTTGCAGAGGCCTTGGATATCCAAATCCAGCAGAAGCACTGAGTGAACAGAGGGCATGAAGACATGTTCAAATCATTTCACATGAATTCAGATAGTTAAGTGGAAGGAGACGATCTCCTCTGAACCACATCAGGCAGAAGCTCTGGTGACTCCAGGGGGAGCTTTAGCCTATGTGGATAAAGTTATATAGCACAATTTATATATAAAGTTATCCTACATGGAAACTGGAAGGTGATAGGCTGTGTAAGGTTAGTTGTTACATTAATGTTTAACCCCAGGCTACCAGTGGCTTCTAGGGTACCACAGAGTTTCCAAAATATTAATACAGGATGGCAAATATGATCTCCTGGTAAGTGGCAGCTAGAGGGAATGGGTAATACCCTAGACCTTCTAAAATGGCACAAACAGTCTACATTTAGAACACTGAATCTCATCATGGGTATCTATCTTAAGGTGAATTGAATAGCTTTTCATTCCTTACTAATGATATTGACTAGAACTAGATGAATTATTGTATCCTGTTGTCATAGTTCAGCCCCAATCGGGACCAGACTAGGCAGTCTCTCTCTCGCTCCCCATACCCTCCAAGAGAACAGGGGGAGATAATATAAGAAAAACAGCTTGAGGTTTGAGATAAGGACAGGGAGAAATCCTTAAAGTTACCGTCAAGGGCAACACAGACTTGACTTGGGGAAAAATACTCATTTATTTCCAAAACTAGCAGGATAATGAGACAGGGAACAAGATAACTTCCCCCCCACCCCTCCCTCTTCCTGAGCTTAACATTATCTCTACTACCTTCCCCCTACCTGAGCGGCACAGGGGGGAGAGGGAATGGGGGTCGCGGTCAGTCCATCATGGACTGTTTCATGCCGCTACTTCGTTGTTGAGGGAAGAACTCCTCACATTCCTCCCCTACTCCAGCGTGGGGTCCATCCCACGGGCCACAGACCTTCGTGAAACTGCTCTGGTGTGGGTCATCTCTTCCACGGAGTGCAGTCTCTCCAGAACAGCTGCCCCAGCGGGCCCTCCACGGGCCACAGCCGCCTTCAGGCATCTGCCTGCCCCAACGTAGGGTCCTCCCTGGGCTGCAGGTGAATCTCTGCTCCTGCGTGGACCTCCATGGGCTGCAGGGGGACAACCTGCTCCACCATGGTCATCACCACAGGCTGCAGGGGAATCTCAGCCAGGAGCCACATTACTCCTCCCACTGACCTTGGTGTCTGCAGCCGTTCCTCACAACAGGCTGGCAGATGCCTCTCAGGATCCTTTTTACATCTTATTCACCTCTCATCACATCTTATTCACCTCTCATCTCCTCTCCACTTCTTGCAGCCAGGCTGGGCCAAGTTGAGCCCAGATGGCCACCCGTTGGGAGGCCAGAGGGTGAGGCCTGCAAGGCCCACAAGGCTCGCGCCTCCCCCTCTCTGCCCCTGCTCAGCTGCTTCACATCTTTTTTTTTTCTGTTTTTTTTTTTTCTGTTTTCCCCTTCTTAAATATGTTATTGCAGAGGTGTTATCACAGAACATTCTGCTCCCAATTGGCTCAGCCTTGGCCAGCAGCAGGTCCACCCTAGGCCCAGCTGAGTCCACTGAACAAAGGGGAGCGACTTCTAGCAGTTTCCTACAGAAGCTACCACCTTAGGCCCCCCTCACTAAACAAAACCAGAACACCTGTGCACTCCTAGACTTAAATGTTGGTGTCTTAATCTCAAATGGGATCCTAACATCAATGCCTAAAGTCGAGGGATATGACTGTAATGAGACTAACAGCTTGACAGTCTGCATCAGGTAGAATGTTGCTAGCTGGTGAAGGGAGGAAACCTTTCACCCTACTCAGTCCTTGCATGGATCTATTTAGTTAGATCAAAGATCCATGCAATTCAGCACTCTGTTCAATAGTAAAAGAATGCTGCAAAGCAAGTATGGGTAACGCAAATATGGTACTTTCCCTTAATAGTCTCCCATTATGTTGTTCATGCACCATATTATTACCCATTACTCCATTATTTAGACATGCATGTTCTGAATCTAGAAAGTGCTGTATTAACAAAAAGTGGTACATAAATATCTTCTGTTAATATGTGAGAAGGAAAATGATTCAACAAAATTCATCTGCAGAAAGAGCTTTGGTGTAGTTTCAGTTTTACTTTGCTAAATCTTTGCTTAAATGTCTTAACTGAGTTGTTCCTCAACATATAATCCTGCAGTAGTGACTCAACTACATATATATTTTCAGCATTTTGCGATGTGGAATTTAGTTCTAACAATTTTTTCCTCACAGAGGGATATGTGGGGCAGGCAATGAAATTTAAGATGGCAGTATAGCTTCTCTGACTCCAAGACCCTCTGCAGACTCTCCATGGAAATCCTTTAGCTTAACCTCATTGCATTTAAGATTATGCTGTAAAGAGCTGAGTGATGGAAAAAAAACAAGTTAATTTTATAGTTGCATCCCCAAGTTCGATTTCAGCTCAAAAAATGTAAATTATATTTGCAAATTGATACCTTGTTTTTTGACTTAGACAGAGCCAGTCATTTTGTGGAGAGTGGTTGATCTTTTTCCTCTATGATATTGTAATCAACACTCTCTCTAAGATAAGACCTTCCAGTGTTAGGCTTAAAGATTTTTTTTTTTTTAAATTTTTATAGCTGACTCATAAACTCTGAGAAATGGATCTTATAATGGAAATGCTGACATAACATTAACCATAGCAGCAAGAACACCACCACAGTAATTTATTTACATGTTGCTTTTCAATTACTTTGCATGCTATTGTTATCATTTTTATGGCAAGTACTATTTTTCAACAAGTTTCTGATTTGCAATTTTACACTGCAATCTTTACAGTTGGCTGGGGTCTTCTTATAAATTAATTACACTGTTCAAGGAAATTGCTTAGGCCTAGAAAACTGACACGATTTATTATTGTTTCCAAAGGGAAAACTTAATGTCTTCACTACAGTGTGGGCCCAGTCCTATTGTAGTTGTCTGTGTAGTAGTAAGCATAATAAGACAAATAATAACGTAATAATAATTCTTAAAGTCATTGGCAGACAGCTGTTCCAGTCAGAAAAGATCGCTGGCCTAATTCTTTTCTCAGTTCCAAAGATTTAATACTGGTACAACTCCAATTTCTGTGAATTTATTATGGATTGTACCACTTAGAAGAGCTAAACCTATGTCTTTTCTAATGGAATGAACTAAAATCTGAAGGAATATATATAAACCACAGAATTAAAGCTCAAGATTTATCGGGAAGGCGAAGACAAGGACTTTATTAGTAACAGAATTATAGGAAGAATAATTACACTATCTTAGGTGTCTGTAAACTATCAACGTAGAAGTACAAGGAGGTACTTCAAGTCTTAATTTATGATTGAAATGATGACTTAACTGTCATCACAAAGACTTTGTTGGATATGCTGCATATCTGACATGGATATAGAAGAATACCATTTGTTCAGGGAGACAAGCAAGGAAAAAAGCAGGAAATGTGTTTTATATCAAAGATGTAAATACTAGTTTAGATGCTATGTGAGAATAGACTGATTGAAAATCTGTGACTAATGTTAAAAAAGAAAAAGAAAAGGGAGTTGCTATGGCTGGGGATTACTCTATGCCACCAAACAGGTACAATGAGCAAAACCCAGGAGAGAAGTCTTTTTGTAACTAATAGAAGAATGAACAAAGTGTCATAGCTGATAATAAGAGGAATATTTAGCTATCAAGAGGTCTGTTGGGAGCAGAGAAAAGGGAAATGAAGCATTCAGGAAGATTTTGGAATTAGTTAAAAATATATTTAAACAGAAGGTGGAGATATCCATGAGCCAGGCAAGCTCTTCTCTACTGATCCTATCAAAATGAGAAGAAGCTGCTGAAATGAAGGTGAGAGTGACAACATTATGGTATGATCCTTAAAAAAAAATCAGATAGAGAGCAGCAAAGTAAGAGCAAGGGACTCTAAGAAAAAAAAAAAACCTCAGCACTGGTAAGGAAGGGAAAATATATAGATATACATATATAAAAGAGTGCAGGAGAGCTCATAGCTTTTAAAAGAAATAAGTGCAAATTATTCCATTTCAGATGGTGGCTAGGGGGAGCAGCAATAGATTAACTCAGCTAAATCAAATTGTCTTCGGTGTCCTTAAATTCAACAGGAAAGTTCACAAAGTGCTCATATCGCCAAATATTGAGAAGTAGGATGAAGGGAAGCATTCACATGGGACTGTAGGTCTTGATGAGAAAAGAGATGCAACTATGGAGAGATTTCTGAAAAAAAAACCACCACTCTGCCAGTACATTAAAAGCAAAAGGAAGGAAGGTGTTAGTTTGCTAGTGAGTGGAGAGGAATTTGGTGTGCTAACAAATGTATTTGCAGCCTTGTTTGTACCACTCCTACTGGGAAGATACAACCTATAACCCAAATCTGACCATGAACTTGGAGGAATTTAGATTTCCATGTACTCCATTGCACTCCATTTCACTTCAATCATAAGGTGAAATCAAAGAAGGATTTCTCTGAAGAAATGCAAGAAGTAAAAAATGTGAAGTCTTTTTATTACACTGAGTGCTACCCCACAAGTCTCAGATGCCAATGCCACTACTTATTATGTTAATTACTTCAGACTTTATTCACTAAAAACTAGTACAAAAATCTAATAGTGAGAAAGAAATACTGGCACACTTTCTGCAATTTGTGTCAAATATATCAAGGTAAAAATATTCTGATTTATAGCACTGAAGGAGTACGAAGGTGAACTTGATTTTTTTTGTCGGTTGGTTTCTTTCCCCCCAGTTCTTCTTACCTGGTGCTTCATGATGTTACAGAAAATGTCAAAATATCCTTCTTCGGTTTTGAGATCTTCTTACTGTATCTCTATTACTAGTGATATCTGTTCTGCGGTAGTATTCAGAAATTGAAGAAATTATGGTATAAGTAGACAAGTCAGCAAAGAATGCAAGAAAGGCTTGCAGCACTACTTTGAGGTACACATTTTTTACTCATACTGCCTATCCAGATTGACTGTCTACTGCAACTGTGTCAGAGGATGAATAAAGCAAACACAGAAGAAATAGTCATCTTGACATGCAAAGGAGGGTTTCACAGAACTAGCAGCATCAATCCATAATTATCTATGCAGACGGGAGATAGTATATATTACATGCATAAACTTGTAATTGTTTTTCATCAGGCATTCCCAGGCACAGCCTGATAAGGGGTGTATCTGGATACATCAATCTAGTGAGGTTAGAAGAAAACAATCTCTCTACATTGCCCATATTATCTTAAAGAAGTAATGACTGCTTCTCCTCTTTGCTCACCTCATTGATATGTAGTTTTGTATATGGTGTAGTGCTGCCGGCTCCCTGGATGCATGCTAGCCGCTGCCTGCTTTATTTATTTGAAGTATGTATTCGAAGTATATGGGTCTGTTCAGCCTGGAGAAAAGGAGGCTCCAGGGAGACCTGATAGCGGTCTTCCAGTACCTCAAGGGGGCCTACAAGAAAGACAGGGAGAGGCTGTTCAGTAGGGCCTGTTGTGATAGGACGAGGGGTAATGGTTTTAAAATAGAAGGAGGTAGATTTAGATTGGATATTAGGAAAAACTTTTTTACAATGAGAGTTGTAGAGTTGTAGAGCACTGGAAGAGGTTGCCCAGAGAGGTGGTGGATGCCCCATCCCTGGAAATATTCAAGGCCAGGTTGGATGAGGCTCTGAGCAACCCGATCTAGTCAGGGATGTCCCTGCTTCTTGCAGGGGGGTTGGACTAGATGACCTTTGAAGGTCCCTTCCAACTCTAACCATTCTATGATTCTATAACTCACGTTCTTCAGTGAGATCCTACTTTGCATACCTTCATTTTGACAATGCAGACATTGAGTAGCTAGATTGTATCTCCTAGGCAGCCAAAAGTGCTGCCAGGAGGGTTTTAGATGCTGATCCAAAGCTCACAGGAACGCCCGCCCTCTTCCACTGACTTTGCAGAATGTCGGATCAGGTCCATAGTTAGTTAGGATACGTGATAAAAAGCTGGTCTCCACACAAAAAGGAGTCCCGAGGAGCAATGGCAGATAGGAGCTTCAATAACACACTGACTCAGCTGCTCCCAGGGCATTGTAGGAGAGTGACGAGCTGCCTAAAGGCTCATTCCCACTCCAAAGGATTGCAGGGAACAAGAGCAGGGAGGAGCCCCAGTGACCCCAGCCAGTCCCTGCAGGGCTCTCCCAGGGAAACCTCAACATGTGGGCCTGGGGACATCTGTCACCATGAGCCAACGTGAGAGGATCCACATCACCCCACAGACTGAAGGGTCACTGATATCAAGGGGATGGGGCTCAGTGTAGGAGAAGGGCATTTTGATTGCACAGTATTTACTACACATTTTATGGACAAACCAAGGGTAGGGAAAGGGAGGAGTCAAGGTAGTTTTGGGAGGAACAAGTGGGAAATAGAGGGATAAGTGGGCAAAGGAGCTGGTTGTGTGCAAGCAGGGGCTGGTCAGTGCACCTGCTTGGCCATGCGCTATGCCTGACCACCGCAGTGTGTCCTGGCTTCTCATCAAACCCATTTTTAGCTGTTTTTCTGAGTGAAGATCTCTCTGTCCTGTGTGCAGAGTTGTGTGCGTGAGTCACTGCGACAGCCACTGGGGCTGGGGACAGAAGTCGGAGGGGTCCATGTGTCCATGGTGCCAGCAACTGGCATGAACATGGGTGTAATTGCTGATGAAGATCCTTCCAGACAAGCCAGAGAGCAAGCGATGTCAGCTGGGGACCAGGGGTCAGGAGGGGATGTGCGTCTCTGAAGGTGAGACCATGGGAGGAGATGGTAGCTGGAGGGACCAGGGGTCCAGGCCAACTGCTGGAGAGACTGGAGGTGAACTGGGAGACCCACTTGTGTGTGTGTGTGCATGCAAGGGTGTTTGTACCTGCATCTAAAGTGGGACTGTGGTCTCTAGGATTTGTATGTCCATGTACCAGCAACTGGGAAGACTGGGATCCAGGGCCAGCTGCCACGTGAATTGGCTGTCTGAGCCCAGCTACTGGAGCTGGCCATGTTGTATGTAAGTATATATATGTATCCCTACTAAAAGATCTTCATCTTGCTCAGTTACCAGGATGAGGCTGTTTGTGTGAGTGCTCTGTGTGCCTGTGATGATCTGTACGGATGGCTGTGAATACACGTATATGGGTTGTGTACATGTGCATTCCATGGGTGTTTATTGGGAATACAAGCTCAGCCTGGCTGCTGGTTGGACCTGGGGGCATGGAGCTGTCACAGCCTCACCCCAAGCAGGCTTCTGGATTCAGCAACTCCCTAAAAACTATAAATCAAGGATTTAATTAATTTACCCAAACCACGCACTGCATATCAAGGTAATGAGCCTTACTTGGTTCTGTATTCCCTGAAACAATCTTAGAGCATACAAACATTTAATGACATAGATAAAATATAGCCGTATTAAAATGAAGATTAGGTTACGTGCCTCTCTCTCCCTGTTTGTATTTACACAGACTGTAGACTTAAACTACAACCCACATTATTTAAAGAAAGGACTAAGCTATAACTAGATTCTCCAGGGGGATGGTAGCTAAGAAGTTTAGCAGCTCAGTTCTTAAATCTATTATAATGCACAGCTTAAATCCTGGAGTCACAATCCATGGTTATTCTAATGATATCAATGACCATTTTGCCAGCACCAGATCTTCTTCTTTTTCTTTTCTCTTTTTTATGACTTTGTTCTTGAGGGATGCTGAATGAAAATAAATCATAAGGGGAAACAAAAAAAAAAAAAAGAAAGAAAAGAAAAAAGAATCCATACTGCTCAATGTTTGACTACCCTTTAACAAGTTGCTATAGAAACGACCTTCCCATTGAAAATATGAAAATCATTGAATTCAGAAGACTTCTAATTTGCTTTGTAAAGTTAAATTCCATGTAAATATTCAAATTTTATGAAGATCAAATGTAGTCTAAAATCACACTGTTCACAGTTCAAGAAAATTCACATTCAAATTACCCAAGAATCCAATGTCATAGCCTGAGTGCCATGTCTTAGAGATAAGCAGTGTTTACTGCACACCAGTGCTCCCCTCCCCTTCAGAAACTCTCTAGTGAGGGATGGGAAAGGAGGCACTTTAAATTCCATTTTAAAAACTTTGATGACATGTTTAGCATTTCATTTCTAGGCTAAATAGGAGTTCAGTTACCTTCAGGGGCTAGGAAGCTTTCTGAAAACTAAAATCCTTCCTTTGTTCCATGGATGTCTGCTGAAAAGGTCTTAATTAAAGGATTTTGTCATGGCTTGCAATAGGTAGTGTGTGTGTAATGGGAAATATTTATGTGTAGAAAGACCAACATAAACTTCAGGGAAAATAACATCCTTTCCAAAATAAAACAAAAAATAGCAAGAGAAATCTGACAGATTACCAAGATGAGGAGAGCTAGAACAACAGAAACGGTAAGACTATACTTGACCTCGAATCTGCTGTGTACTTGGTAGTGGGTCCTCTTTCTTGATTCACACTTTTCAAAGCAACCAATATGAAGCATTTAGCCTAGAGAGATCAACAATGCCACTGTTTTGCTGTTATCAGGCACATTTGTTGTCAGCTGCTTTGCTTACTTGTGTGTAGTTTATCACAAAGAATAATTCCAAATAGGCATTCAGAGTTGATTTGCAAAATATCCTGTTACTGCTGTGGATTTCTTACTCTAGTGATTTTTTTTTTTTTTATCTACAAACTCCAACTTTCTCTAAAATTAATTCCTTCCATAATTACTTCCATGACTTATATCTTAACAGCACCCAGACCCATCCCAACACTGGTACCTATGTGCTTGACCGAATAAGTCAAGCTTTGTCTATCATGTACAATCTAAAACATCCTATTAGGCAATGCAATGTACACACTGACCAGCTCTACTGGTTTTATACTGCACTGTGATTACTGAATGCTCATAGCAACAGACACCTGACAACCAACAGAACATCTGAAAAAAATCTAAACCCATCTCTAACATTTTTTTGTCTGGACTTTTCCAGTTATTTTCAACATTTCAGTGAGAACAAAAGAAACTCTACATAATTTCATTTAGTGATATTTCCTTCCCATTTGCAGAGATAATTTGCTGATTATTACCTTATAATTTAAGGCTAGATTCGGAAAATATCTTATTCTTTACTCTGTTTCTCAGAAATCAAAGCATTGTTCAATAAGAATGAGGTTATCAGGAACTAGCCCTGCTGGAGAAAACCTTAGGCAAAAAATGTGTTCACACAAACCATTCATTAAATGACTGTGAATAATGAAGAAATTAATAGAAATTGCTGTCTGTTCACAGACAATGCAGTAACGGATTGGATTTGACAAACTGTTTGCTACAAAGAACTCACACAAGCAATGCATATAATCTCTCCAGCTGTATGCATATTTTCGATTAATAGAGGATTTTTCAGACCCATTTTCTCCCTATATCATCCGTTTGTTTTGTTCTGTTTGTACAGTTTGCACAAAATTGCTCAGCTTGTGGTCTATAGCCAGCAATTAACACCACTTAACAGCTGCTGAACAGGGTAATCGCCCGTTGTTATCCTCCTGTAGCTCAATTCAGGCACTAATTGCTCTCAGTGCACCACTCATAAACCCACCAAAACACCAGGTATGATCTGATGTGAGATGGGCTTTCCTTCTTCCCACCATGATCAGTTCGACTGGCTCCTAACAGCCACCGAGAGTGGAAGCACATGGGAGCACTGGGAAGGGTTTCCTCTTGTGGAAACCAAGAGGGTTGGTGAGCCCGCAGTGGGTCAGCTTTGGAGGACAAGACGGAATTGCAGGTAAAAATCGCAGACAGCGGCTACTGCCAGCGTGAACTGCACTGGTTCTGTTGCTGCCCTGCTTTGAAGAGAGAAAAGGAAATAAATTATGAAGCACAGCATCCCGTGCAATCCCCACATCATTCTCAAACAAATGGTTAATGTTTTCTCATTCCTTCTTCTGACTACTATCCTGAAGACATTTTTAACAGAGATGAAACAGAACTAATTTTCCTATAAAACTAATTGCTTAAAAACAGAGGAATGTTAGTGGTGGAAATAAATTGAATGAAATTATAAAGTCATGTGATTATGTTACATTATTTACCTGTGGAATACATTTAATGTGCTTTTTTTGGTGAAGTATTCTTGAAGCACCAGTAATTAATAATGTGAGCATAGTTCAAATATATGCATATCTTCTCTTGGCCTGCAGTTACACATAGAAAAGAAATATGCCTCCTAATACAAATGAAATATGCTTTCTAATTAATGAGGAACTTACAAGGGCAGCAGTCAGAAGTAAAGAGGTGGTTTTTATTCCCTGTACATATCTCTTTGCAGCATATTGAATGTGGTTCTAGAATAAGTAATGTAAAGTGAATCGTGATATCTTGAATTTACCTCAGATATCCTCTATGACCCTTCTGCTGGTCACTTATACCGGATACTTTAGAAACACTCATTGATTTCAGGTTTCCTCTATTTCAAAGTACTTCAGGAAAAGCACATACAAGCAGACATACACACACAAAAAAATTGTTATTGCATTGAAAATAAAACTAAAAATCTTCCTGTGCTTCCTACGTATTAAATCACACGCTTGCAAGATAATAGGTATATTAAAAGGGAGTAATTTTTTACTGTATGTAAAGTGTTGAAGTAGGATGTTATTCAGCTTTCCCTTCAAGCCGAATTAAATGTTTTAGGTAAAGATCCAGATAAAGACCCAGACTGGGAGGCTGAGAATTATTGACTCTGGTATGTGCTAACACTGAAAATAAAACAGAAAAGATTTTGTTTACATTGATAATTGGTTTTCTTTATTGTCTTTCCGTTAATCTGACAAGGGTGTTTGAATGCTGTTTGCATGTGTGTACATGTAGTAGGTTCAAGCATCAATTTCACGAGCTATAACCTTTGCATATAATTCATATTACTAAATAAAATCCCAACAACACAAAAATCCCCAGCAAAACCTAACAACAATAAAGAACATGAAGCATCACAAATAGCTTGCAAGTTCAAATCCACAAATATTGAACGAAATTGAAATGCATCTGTTACAGGTCACATCTATTTCACTGTACAAATTTGTACTATGACTATATGCTTGTTTCTGTTAAAACGTTCTGTCTCAGCAGAAGAGAAATGCAGAAGTTTAGCATGAATTCATTGTTTTGACTGTGAAAATTATGTGTCTAAGCATAAGCTTCTGTCTGCAATCCTATTTCCCAGAAATTACAAATCTAAACTGGATCCTTTTGTTCTTGTACAGCAAAAGGAAAGAATTACACCTTTAATAATAGCCAGCCTGCTGATCAGAGAGACCTATATGGCTTTCAACAGCTCGTACTAAAAAGAAGGTCTGAAACTGGGTTGTGTCCCATATTATGTGTGTATATATTATAATCTAGAGAGAGAGAGAGAGATGGTGATTTCCAGAATGAAACCTCTTGATCAACCTGCCTTGATCATTTGTTTACAGATGACTCACACACTACTCTGAACCCTCTAGATAGTGTTACCTATAGTACCTCCTAATTTTGTTATTAGAATAGTCATCTAGAGAGGAGGATGCTATTTCAAAGTTCTCTCTACACAAGAAAGCTCAGATTTACAGCTTTATGCATCCATAGGATATAAGCAAATAAAGGAAGCTGTGAAAATTAATTTTTTTCCTTTGGGTTTTTTTTGTTCATTCCTTCTCTTTTCTGAGTGCTTAATAAATTTTTCTGATGTTTTACAGCACTGTTTGCAACGGGCATAGGCAAGAGAGATCTTTCCAAAACACTGGCCATGTTTCACACAACATAATCAGTCTATTTCGTTAAGAGCACTGAAATTCAAGCAGTTATCAACAATTTGAATCAAATGTTATTTTTGTGTTTGTAATTGGTATTATTAGGCCCTCTTCCCAAATTATACTTCAGCCCAAGTAGGGCAGGATCAGTATCCAGTAGACTAGCAGTAATGTGGACTTTTTGTTTCTGTTAATGAGAAGTTAAATGTAAAACCAGATACTGTTTAAATAATTTGTCTGAAAATTGCAAATTTAGAAAAAATGGCCAAAAGAAAAGCACAGATGAATTCTGTGAAATGCCATGTTTGTCTATGAGGGATGAATACTGGTGACTACGTAAGAAAACAACTTTCATATTAGAAAGAACCTTGAAGGTCTGAGAAATCTCTCATTTACGGGTTATTGATAAGCCTGATAAATTAAGAATTTATTATAGACATATCTGAGTTCTTCTTTTGTCTAACCATTAAATAGGAAAGATTTCAAAGCACCTTTAATTGTTCTTTTCCAAAAATCTTCAGCAAGTTCAGAAGTAATGTGTAGTTCTGAAGAATGATGTTTCAATTCAAATAATAAAAAAGATAGTTAAACCCATGCTACCTGCTAGTGACGTACATTAAGTTTTGATTGCTGTTCTTGCTCTTGTTATTTTGAAAAACAGAAATAGGTAAATTTAAAAATCAACAGCTGAAATATGTCATATAGAGCAAAGTCTGCCTTGTATTACAAAAGCCTCTTTTGGATACCATATGCAATGTGGACAATTATTCTATGACAAATATCGGCATTTCACCTGACAGCTAAACCCACCATATTGTTATGGATTAAACCCTCTGCGTCTTTTATGTCACAAAACAAAACTGAAGGGAATTTCCATATGGAGGGTGCCTACAAGACACAGGCAGTATACTCCTCTCTGTAACACCTTGTGGGAAGAGGTCCTGGAGCAGATTGTGGTTGAGGCTCATTAATATTCTCTGCTACTGAAGAGCAATGGCTGCTGGCATTTCAGCAGAAATCATCTCAGCCACTGACACTGTTCTGGCCTTGAGATGTATGAATCAGTTAGTGCTGCCTTATTTCCATAGCAAGTGAGCAGATGTAGGACGGGATGGTAGGGGTATGCTTTCACTTACTTTTGGTTGACAGGCACGCTAGCTTCAGGAATTTCTGTTGTCTAGCTACCTTTTCATATTCTTGCACTTCCCTTGCAGTTTTGTCAGTCATTGTGAAACCAGATTGGAAAAAGCAAGTTTAGCTTGCATCAGTTTACTGATCCATTTGATCCAACAGTTCTCAGAATATCTGTGAGAAGTGAGAGCCATAGATTGTAGGAAGTCTCTCACGGCATCGGGAAAAGTATCTGGATCTATATACTAAATTACAGTTTTAAAATATCTGTTTAAAGTTGCAAAATGAGCTTTAGACAATGGAGGAAGAGCTGGCTTTCCGAAGAAGGTGAGGTCCTTGCTTTAATGGAGAAAGAAGATTTTCAGGATAATTCAAAATCCTGAAGATCTTCTGTTTTCCAATAAAAACCAAGTATATGCTAAGAAATTTGTAAGAGCTCTGCAGAAGTCTCTGCAACAGAATCTGTAGAAAAGCAGCAGAAGCTTTTTTTGTTGCACGGCTATAGAAACACTTTCAGTGCCTCCCCTCATTGAAGCCAATTACAACATACCGAGCCATTAGTATGGTAAAGGTAAAGGATGATTAGTATTCATTACTTTTCCATTAAGAATAGGCATTTCATCCTTTCTTTCTCCTGGCTTGTCTTGTGTCCTGTCCATGTCTTATATCCCAAAACCTAGGAGACACTAGAAAGGTGCTGGGAAGGAAGGAAAGTATTTTCCATATAGAACACAATTAAAGCGTGTAATTTATTGCCATGAGATTTCATGAGGGCCAAAAGTACAAATGAGTTCAAAAAGGAACTGTATCTGTGCACAAAGAATAGGTCTTTAGTGGCTGCTAAACATGATCCTGAGGTGTAACCTCTGGCTTGGAAAAGTCCCTGAACTGCAGATTATGGAAATTTGGTAGCTGTATGAGGACCATAATTGTTCTATCTAAGCCTTATCTTATACACTCTTTTTCTTTCCTCTGACCATTTAATAGGGATAAATGTCATTTCTGTATGACCCTACATGGCTGCTCTCACTCTGCTTCAGATCTTTCCTGTGATGGACACAACCTAGCTAGATTACAGTTGTGCAACCAGACTCTGAATTAAAGAATGGAAAAAGTAAAGGAATGCAGTAGAATCAGTATACTATTTGCAGTAAATTTTTGTTAAGCACATCAGTGATTTTCTTCAGTCCCTTCATTTTTTTTTTTCTTGTATCCCTTGTGCATTGATCCAGTTGTTAATCTAACACAGAGAGAAAGTAGTTTTAATTCTCTAATTATTATTTTCTGGTCAAGAACATTTTAACCACTGATATTTTATTTTATGTTATTGAAAGGAAATGCAAGAGGCATCCAGCAGAAGATTTCTGAACAGACAACTGGTTTTGTTTTTTTTTTCTAGAGAAATGGGATATTTTCTTAACTAATTTTCTTTACAAAATAGAGAATAAAAAGTCTATTTTGAAGTTTAAGATGCTGGCATTTACTTTATGCTATTTTTCATTTGGCATCTGCATAACCTTTAATTAATATTCATGTTGCTATGTGTCAGTTATCAAAATATTAATAAGTTAACTATTCAGTAGTAACTTACATACATGATAACCATGTAATGGATTACAACCAAGAGAACTTGACATGACCACATGCCTAATGCTGCCAGCCTCTTTGAAATAAATTCTTGTGGGTTAACAACAGCCCTAAGCCCCACCCACCTGCTTGCTCACTCCCATAAGGCAGGATGGGGAAGAGAATCAGAAGGGTAGAAGTGTGAAAACTCATGCGTTCATTTAAAAAGATTTTAATAGGTAAAGCAAAATCTGTGTGCACAAGCAAAGCAAAATAGAGAGTTCATTTACCACTTCACATCAGCAGGCAGCTGTTTAACCACCTCCAGGAAAGCGGGGCTCCATCACATACAACAGTGACTTGGGAAGACAAACACCATCATTCCCAACATGCCTTCTTCCTCCTTCTTCCCCCAGCTTTTATTGCTGACCATGATGTCATACAAGATAGGACGTTGCTTTTGTCAGCTTGGGTCAGCTGTCTTAGCTGCGTCCCCTCCTAACTTCTTGCGCATCCCCAGCCTCTTTGCTGATGGGATGGTGTGAGAAGCAGAAAAAGCATTGATGCTATGTAAGCACTGCTCAGCAATAGCTAAAACATCAGTGTCTTATCAACACTGTTTTGGTCACAAATCCAAAAACACAGCACTGCACAAGATGCTATGAAAAATATTACTCCAGCCAAAACCTGTACTGACATAGAGACACTAAACTGGCCTGAAGACTGTAAGAGGTCTACCATGGCAGCAGAAAGCTCACTGCAGGTTAATATATAGTGCTGAGAGGACATGTTTCTTCAGTTGTCTAACTTGCTACACTTGCTTTACTCTCGCTATACCCTTGCTATTAAAAAAGTGGATTTTTCCTTATTTAGTATGCATAGAGCTTTGCAGTCAATTAAAACTGAAACAGTAAAAGAAATCCAAAGGTGAAACCTTTTAGATCCCTAGTCTTATCATTATCATTAAGCTCTTGTAAAGATAGTAAAAAATAAAAACAATAATAATTTTGCCTCCGTGACTGAATGTTTGCTAATTTAAGCAGAAGACTAATATTCATAGCAAGGGAGTCATCTACCATTATTACAGCAACATATATTGTGTGTGACAGCCATCATTGATGTGACCCCATTGATTAAAGAATATTTTTTTCAATGAAGCTTAGGAAATCATGAAACTATATCTCTTCAGTCCTACAGTTCAGTATTAATACATGCGTATTTCATACCATTTGTACTCAGAGATAAAAATTCTTTGAATGTTGCCTACTTTACATTCTCAAACATAGTGAAGACAGAGAGGCGTGGAAAGTTCAGTGTCAGAAAACAGCTTGCCTTCTCAGGGCCAGAATCACTTTTTATTGTGTTGTTCCTGAATAACCTTGATGGAGTGCAGAGCTCAAAAGACCACTATAGGCTGCCAGAGCACTAGAAAATCAGATGTATTTTCCACCATTATCTGACAATTTTTTGCCTAGTCCTTGCTAAGCTTTGAAGTGGAGAAGAAGAAAGGTGAATCTAACTGACTTGTCTACATCTTTTAGTAATTACTCTTTGCTATACTCTTCAGGAAAAGCTGGGGTATGTAGTGGCTGAAATGCACTATTCACTGTATTTGTAGAATGGATGCAATGTGTAGCCACTGGCTATTTGTGAAAATGTTGTCCCTTAAACAGACTTTGCCAAGATTTCAAAAGACCATTTCTTTGTTCTTAAGCAGTACTCACAAAGTCTAACTTCTGGGTTTAAGTTAGGTAACTTTCCAGTCTTCCTATTTAATCAAGTGATTCCACTTGAGTGCATCTGAGATAGTTAGATTCTAGCTCTGGCTCACCATTAGAGAAGCCTTTTTCTCTGTTGACTGACGAGGGAAACTGAAGTGACTCATCTGTTCACATAGCACTCTGATGGATGAGTGGTGCGAGCTTGCCTTAGAATGGTACACCCACCTCTGCATCTTGCTCTCACTTGATGGGTTCCTGACCTGCTCATTAATCAGTTTCTGAACCTTTCAGCTTTTTACAGTAAGATATCACAGATACTACATTTTCTTAAAACATCCTGTTATAAACTACAGATGCTGATTGATGGGTGGGCATGGTTTAACTCGGATGGGTGGCCAGTCTCCATCTGTGCTCTATCCTTGCTCCAGGGACATCTAAAATGGACATGAATCAAATCCTGAGTAATGAGAGTTTACGGTGCAATTTTCTTGGGGAAAAAATCCTAACTGGATTTAGCCTGCAATCAGGAGGTGATTGACAAAGAGCTCAGAAGTCTGTGCAGCAGTTAGTTAGAATGAGCAGGAAAGAGTAGCAGCTTCATCAGTTGTCTCAAACTACACTGTCGTTGCTTACCAACAAGGCCTTTAGCTACCTAAGACAGATGTCTAACACTGGAGAATGCAAATAGCATTTAACATCCCTCTGATCACTTACTGTCCTACTGAGATTGCATGCATATACACCGTCAGCTCCTGCTGTGATGGACACTTGTTCTACAGGAGCATCACTGAGCTCTTTGACTTCTTATGCAGACATTATGAAAGAGCTATGAGACAGCTATGACAAATGGAAGCCATGGCATGGCTAGAAGACTGCAAACCACTGAAACCTTGTACATTGTATGTCTTCATTAGTTACATTTAAACTAAACATTTAATATCACAAACATGCATTTGCATACCTGATAAATCATTTGCGAGTTTCCAATTTTATATTCAATTAATATTAAGCCAGCCATGAAATGTGGTGAATTCCTATGAATAACATTTTAATTTGTGTGAGTTTTTTTTAATATCACTCAAAAGGCCACAATGGGGGAAAATATAATTTTTGCACCTGATGATCTAGTTTCAGAATCAAACTTCAGAACTTTATTATCCTTGTTGTCTCAGACTAAAATTATTTTTGTATATAGTGTTTTAATAGAACTAATGGAAAAATAAATTAATATGACTAAACAACTGAAATATAAAGAGGGAAAATCACATAAAGGTATATCCTGACCTTAGTTGATTTTATAACATCTGTACATTAGGAGGATTAAAATTTAGTTGTTTAGGAACAAATGATTATAAGCTGTCAGTTTAAAGGCAGAAACATGGAATTCAGCATTTGGATTTAATTTTTTAGGAATGTAATTTAAATTGATTTCATTATGTTTTGTGCTCAGCCACTGCTGAGCTGCACCAGTCGTGCAGCTTTTTCAGTTTCTGTCAAATATTAAAGCCATTTGAAGACTCATTGTGCTGTGATTGATGCTGAGATACATACATATGCCCATCTTGTAGTGACAGAAACAGAGACTGGACTCTATTTAATAAAGGATTTAGAAATGACAGCATGTTCATTGGTCTGATATCAGGAATCAGTACTGGGATGAAGAGGCTATGAAAAGATATGGCTATTTAAAAAAAAAAAAAAAAAAAAAAAAAAAAAAAA
>WHYT01017137.1:40879-62894 GCA_009806455.1 Tetrax tetrax | reverse complement strand
TTGTGAATAATTTGTTATGTCAGGTTAGAGTCAATGATTATTTTCCTTATTCTACTTTTAGGGCGAATTACAGAATGTAATTGATTATTTTAGATGTATTTATGTACTAGATCTGGCTGGAATGGAGTTAACTTTCCTCATAGCAGCTCATAATAAAAAATAAGAAACTGCCTTTATCTCAGCTCCCAAGTTTTTTGATCATATTTTCTTCCCCTGTACTGTTGAGAAGGGGGAGTGAGAGAGTCACTGAGTGGGGGTCTGGCAGCCAGTCAAGGTCAACCTCCCCTGCCCTAGAGTTTAGTAACCATAGAAGACTTTCAAGTGAGTTATAACTGTTCCATGTGCCATATTCATCAAGGACTTAATCCATATCTTTATTTCTTGCCTCCTCTTATTTTAATTGTGGGTGAAAATTGTATCACTTGTTTTTCTGGGTTGTGCCTACTGGAAAACTTGCAGGTAGTTAATAACATTTTATAATTATGGAAAACCTGTGCTTCATGCTTGCTGATAAAAGCACAATTGGATGTCCATTCAGTAATTCAGAGACCAGCAATAAAAATAGCCATTTACAAGGGAAGAAAGATAAAAAGTTGAGATGTCAGCTACTAAATGCCAGAAGACCAATAATGTCTGCTGTCTATGCCTTCATGAGTCTTCCCTGTCTGAATAATTTAGAGTAAAAAATGAAGATGAATTTTCTTTTAGATGGTTTACCTAGTTTTTATTATTATTTTATTGTTAGTTATATGGTTTATATTTCATAATTTATTTTATTTATATTTTAGAAGATAGGTCATTATTCTGTATTTTAAGGCTTATAGATCGGTTTACAAAGTCAGAGATTGTTAGCCAAATTTTAAATCTGCATGAGTAATGAAGTGCTTTTCTCTTTTAAAAAAAAACTTTTCTTAAAATTCACAAACACTCATGGGCAGATCCGCAAAGGAATTGGGAGCCCATGACCAAAACTGGGAGACTGAAAACTTCTGCTTATCTGTTGCATAGCCCTGGAAATATCCAAAATACATAAAAAATACTCCCCCTGCTCCCCTGTCCTGATCAAGAAGAAATTCAGTTTGCCAATTAATCTTTGGGCACTCAGGTAGCTTAGGAAGAAAGGAAATTTCATCTTATACATGGTACAGTATGTCAAGAGCAACTTATTATATGCCACAATCAGCTCTACATTGTGACAGAGCTATTGTGCATGTTGGACAGTTCATAATTGTGCTTTAGTCAAAACTTTACTATTTTTCTTCTTTGGCTGGACAACAGGAGGATTTCTATTGCATTTATGGTAGGCGCAGCGTAAATGCGAGCGATAGTGCGCTAACATGGAGGAATGTGCTAACACAGAGGAAACATCACCTTTAGTTAATCTCTGGGCTTCCACCGCTGGCTTGAAATGGAGATGTCTTTGGAGGTCAAGCAGTTCTAAAGTTTGGCCTTCACTCGTATTTATAAGATGAGCTCTGCTGCTTTTAGTCTACTGATGGCGGATGTTAAGTGAAAGTGTGTACATTGCAAGTCTCAGGCTCCTTGGATTTTCCAGTATATTCCTGTGCAAGGCTTTCAGCCCTTTCTCTGCTGTCACTGCAACAACTAAGCAACTTGTCAAGCTTCAGAGAGCCTGTGAAGTTTCTCTTTTCTTTTGCTGGCATCTGACAAAGTGAGGGACCTCAGCTTCTCCAGCCAGTTTGTTGCGCCACGGGCTAGCTGCTGAAAGTCCCAGGTGCAACTGCATTATCTTCATGGAGAATTTCAGCTGAGTAAATTCCATCTGGGTGCTGCACCAGCCACTGGTGCCTGGAAAGGAAGCCTTCAGGACAAGGTCACCCCCCAACACCTCCTTCCAGCTTCCCTAATCCTGCAGGACTGCAGGTTTTTGATAAGAAAATAGGTCTGCCACCTCTTGTCCCACTGAACTGCAACTACAAATTTAGGCATGTTTTCCTTTTGTCAGACTGAGAAGCTCTGAATTGTCCCAACCTTCAGTATATGAGAGTGGACTAATATCAAGAGCACTGGAAACTGCTGGGATCTCACTGAAATCTGCTTTTCCAGGTCAATAGTTTGGAAGAGGTTGTTTTACAACATTAGAGTGCAAAAGAAGACAAAACCCAAAGTTTTTTAACAGTGGTTTTCACAGTAAACTGCATGCACCACCTGTTAACAGTGTTGTTCGCAGTTCACATAATCATGGTTAATTGGTTGTATGCATTACTAACTTAGT
The DNA here is from genome assembly GCA_009806455.1 of Tetrax tetrax. Taxonomy (NCBI): domain Eukaryota; kingdom Metazoa; phylum Chordata; class Aves; order Otidiformes; family Otididae; genus Tetrax; species Tetrax tetrax. The sequence goes on along the minus strand of WHYT01017137.1, from coordinate 60,658 downwards.
ACTCAGTGCACAATACTAAAAACATCTTAGTATTAATTCATGAGTTTTAGACATTATCATCTACGCAGTTATTGATGTTCTCTGGGATTTACATCACCATGAAAATACAACATTTCTTAGATTTTTTTCTACTTAGCTTTTACTATGTTGTCATTTAGGAGGAGCTGGAGATTGTACAGGCCACATTTTAGTTCATAGTTCCATGTCTTCTGACTTTATTTTGCTAGCTGGAGAGTAAAATCTTTTGGTAATCAGAACTGTTTTCACACTGGATGAAAATAACAGTTTAACAGGCTAAACCAAAAAGTCTCTAGAAAAAGGAAATAAATAATTTATTTTTAATGCATATGCCATATACAGTTCCGTTGAAATCAGAATACAAGTTGTGTTATTTCTAGCAATATACAACCAAACTTAAACTTGCTTTGAAAATATGTGCATGTGCAGTCCAGTATGAAGCAGTAGCACAATTTGGGCATCTAATAATAGCCAATATGCTCACAACTTGGAGCAAAAGGATCAGTGAGTGCTTTAGAGCCACTGTGCTATGAATCTCTGAGAATTTGTCCCCTGATTTCTACTGACACCAGTGGGATTTGTAAAGTTAGGATTTGCAAGGTAAGAATGTCTGACAGCACTTTTTATTTTCTCAAAATCCAAACAAGTCTTACTGGCTCTTTTGAAAGCGTTGTAGAACGTTACATAAAGAAGGAGGCACATGGCAATTATGCTAATTCCCTTCTTCCTTCAAACATCTTTCTGAATTATTTCTTAGAGAACATGATCTTGCAGTCTTGCAGCAAAGTGCCATTGCTTTTCTTATTCTCAGAAACATTGAAATGTCCTTTGAGAAAAATTAAACAAACACATGAAAAAAAAATTACAGCCATTACTTGCTGTATCTAGCCTGTAAATAGGAGGACTTTTTGGTCTAAATGTCATGTTTGACCTTCACTAAGAAAATGTTGTGCCTTACATGACAATGATTCATTTTATTCTAGTACCTGAAAACAGAAAGGGTTGTATAAGAACACAATTTCCAGGCTTCGGATTAATAAAGAGAAACTTTTTTTTTTTTACCCAGTAGCAATTTAAAATATAAGAAAAATAGAACACAGTGGATGTCTGAAACCTGGAGCTGGGTAAAATTTTGGAAGTACAAAGACAGGTTTGAGTAGAATATCCGGAGAGTATATATTAGTTTTGATTCAGACTGGTAAAATATTAATAGTGAATTATTAGTGAGACCATATTAATTTATAAGATAGTGCAATTTGATATTATTTTCTCACAAGGCTCATAGAAAAAAAAAGTGGGAATAGCAGTTATACTACAATGCTAACAATTTGTGGCAGAGTTTGTGATAAAAATATCATCTCTTTTGACAAGCACAAGTAGCATTTACAGGGATTATACTTGTCAGTTCCTTTGCAATATTCAGGCCAGTCTGTTTAGTTCACTATATATATACAGATCTTGTTGACATTCAACAAAGATAGAATTTGCAACAGCAAATTATGTCAGCAATTCCATGTGCAGAATATGAGTTACAGAATAGACTTTTCATCTAGAATGTATGTCTTTTAATTGTTTCCCAATTCCAACATTTCCCACTAAACATGTAACAAAAATCACTTGCTCTTGCCGTATGCCTGTTTCCACTTCTCTACCAAGCATATCTTATTTGCAGTATGCCGATTTTAAATGTGAGTCTCTATCCAGGAGAAAGAATTTTTATCTATTTCATCGTATCCAGGCAATAAAGAGTACATCAAACCAGTGTAAACACAGAGGTTATTTTGTCAGCATTTCTTTTATCTAACACCTTGTGTAGAAAGTTCCGTATTCCAATAGTCCACTAGCTTGTATTTCTTTACCATTTTCACCCAAGTCTGATAGGGTTTTGTGCCAGACGGGATCATGGCAATCATTAAAATGGACCGTCTAGCACTTAGATTATTTCCCAAATAATTCCTGCAATAGGACTATAATTCTTCTATAATTGTCATATCTAATGATTTTATCATGGCTTTTGTGGATATTCAGTGCTATTCTTTGAAAGTTTCAGATCCTGGAAATATATCCTTATATACAATTTTCAACTTTCTTTTAGAAAGCTGAGCCTCAAGGATTCCAAATTCGCAAGATCTGATTTTCTAGATATTATTTTTTAAATATTGAATTTCAAAAGTATCTCATGATTCTTAGCAACACATGATGTTAAAACACCTTCATTCCCAGGATGTCTCCAAGTACTGGGAACTCTAACAGCATGTGTATGATTTTGCTTGATTTGTTTAGGAGGACTTGCATCCTGTGTGAAATAGATGTTCTTTTGGCAGAGATTTGAGAAACCTTGCAAAGACTGTAGCTCCCCTTATATTTTCTCTTTTATCTACTCTAGTAAGCATGTCTATTCCCAGCCAGCTGGCCAGGAAAGTTCTCATGCAGACTGCTGTAGTGTGGTCAGGCTGTACAACTGCCCACGGAAATGTCTCTTGCTCACTAAGACGTGTAGATTCTGGTTCGTTTGTGCCTCACTTGTGTTCTACATGTACCTTATGCAACATTTGTCTGCTTCATTCTTGCTGTGTGATCATACTAATTCTTATTATGAATTACTTTTAGCATTTTTAAAACATTTTTGAGCAGCACTGCTTAACATCTCCACGTGCAGCATGAAGCCATCTTACCTGGTCCGTGTAGGCGTAGTCTCACAATCAGTCCTTTCCTCCCTCAACTCTGTCCTTTTGCGCTGTCTCAGTGTTTTGTTTGTTCAGCTTGACGCATACCAAACCCCTTGAGTGCCATTTGTCGCCCCTTAGGATGTGAGAAATTTGAGCACTAGGGAGAGAACAGTCTGTGAGTGGATGTGGTCACAACAGAGCTGTGAGTGCAGCATGCCAGCTGAGACCCCAGGGCCAACCAGCAAGGTATGATTAGAGGAGCAAAAAAAGAGGGAACTCAAAGTGACAGAAGAGACCTCTGATACTTCATACATGAGGCAGACAGTTCTCAAGGGCCACTTCACAATCACATCCCTCTTCTCCTTGTTTTTCATAAATTCCTTTTAATACCACTTTCTGAAGTCCAGAACAACAAGACAAAATCTCTAGAACAAGACAAAAGCTCTTGGAAGTAGTTGGGACTTCATACAGCTGGTTTCTCAGCTCCAAATTGTACTTCAGAGGGAATAGCAATGAGAAACTTTACAGTGATCATTGAAAAATAAATTTGAAAGAGGGCTGATACTAGGAGCCTGGCAGACCTAAGTCTGGCCTACAGTAAAGATGGAGAGAGGCTGTTCAATAGGGCCTGTTGTGATAGGACAAGGGATAATGGGTTTAAATTAGAGGGAGGTAGATTTAGATTAGATATTAGAAAAAATTTTTTTACAATGAGAGTTGGTGAGCACTGGAACAGGTTGCCCAGAGAGATGGTGGATGCCCCATCCCTGGAAACATTCAAGGCCAGGCTGGATGAGGCTCTGAGCAACCTGATCTAGTCAGGGATGACCCTGCTTCTTGCAGGGGGGTTGGACTAGATGACCTTTGGAGGTCCCTTCCAACTCTAGCCATTCTGTGATTCTATGATTCTATGATATCTTTAGCCAACTCGGGATTTTGACTGGTTTTCCTTGGTAGCAATATTGATACTGAGTAACGTAGAATACTCAGCAATGTGCACTTACAGCCCAGAAAGTCAACCGCATCCTGGGCTGCACCAAAAGAAGTGTGGCCAGCAGGTCAAGGGAGGTGATTCTGCCCCTCTGCTCCGCTCTTGTGAGAGCCCACCTGGAGTACTGCATCCAGCTCTGGAGCCTTCAACATAAAAAGGACATGGACCTGTTGGAGAGAGGAGAGCCACGAAGATAGAATCATAGAATAGTTTGGGTTGGAAGGGACCTTTAATGGTCATATAGTCCAACCGCCCTGCAAGGAGCAGGGACACCTCCAACCAGATCAAGTTGCTCAAAGCCCCGTCCAACCTGGCCTTGAATGTTCCCAGGGTGGCGCAACCACTAATCTGGGCAACCTGTCCCAGTCTTCTACAACCGTCATTGTAAAAAATTTTTTCCTAATGTCTGATCAGAATCTACCTCCCTCTGTTTTAAAACCGTTGCCCCTCATCCTATCACAGCAGGCCTTGCTGAAGAATTTTTCCTCATCTTTCCTGTAGGCCCCCTTGAGGTATTGGAGGCTCCCTGGAGCCTTCTCTTCTCCAGGCTTAACAACCCCAGATCATCTTCGTGGCCCTCCTCTGGACCCACTCCAACAGGTCCATGTCCTTCTTATGTTGGTTACTCCATAGTTGGACACAGTACTGCAGATGGCGTCTCATGAGAGTGGAGTAGAGGGGCAGAATCACCTCCCTCAACCTGCTGGCCACACTTCTTTTAATGCAGCCCAGAATGTAATTGGCATGATCAGAGTGGTGAAGCATCTGTCCTATGAAGAAATGCTGAGACAGTTGGCATTGTTCAGCCTCGAGAAGGCTCCAAGGAGAGCTTTCAGTATGTAAATAGAGCCTACAAGAGTACTGGAGAGGGACTTTTGACAAGGGCTTATAGTGATAGGACATGGGATAATGCTTTTAAATTGCAAGAGAGTAGATTTTTATTACATATAAAGAATAAATTATTTAATATGATTGTGGTGAGGCACTGGAACAAGTTGCTCAGGGGAGTTGTGGATGCCCCATCCCTGGAAGTGTTCAAGGCCAGGTTGGATGGAGCTTTGAGCAACCTACTCTAGTGGAAGGTGTCCCTGGTCCTGGCAGGGGACTTGGAACTGGATGATCTTTAAGGTCCCTTCCAACCCAAACTGTTCTATGATTCTATGATTCTATGATTCTATGATTCTATAATTCTATGATTCTATGAAATCAATTACAATAGAATTAAGAGGCAAGCCACTAATTCTTTTAATATCTTTCAGTAACAAAACCATTTTTCATGTTAGATCATCTGTCAATAGATGTAGGCACCTAATTTACCAACTCTTTCCTGTCTTTTGTCTTTAGAACTTTACAGTATGAAGTGGTATATTATTCAGCCATTCAATATAGTTACACATAATGTGAAACCTTATTGTGATTTAGGTGCACAAGGCAGAAAAGTGAGGACAGGAGAGTTGAAAAGGTGGCTCTTTGCCTCATCTTCATAAATAAACCCCCAAATGGATATCTTTTGAGGACACCTATATATTTCCCAGATTTCTGGATTTGTTTTAAAATCATATTAGGAGTACAGAAATAGTTTCGTACATCACTGTAAATGACTATCATCATATTGACAAAGCAGAGTTAAGCAGGAAAGTTAAAAGGAATATTAAGCATGATTGCTTTACATCGTGATCATTTTAACTTCTCTGTTCACACTGAATGCAATCAGACAGTTCTGTCTTTGCTGTTTTCTAGGATTTACAGATAAAATTTATTTGATAGCTTGCTGTAGAACAACTGTTTATTTATGGGATAAAAGGCAATGCATTTTTGCCTGAAACTGGAATTTGGAATACCTTACATCGCACTTATGAAACATTGCAGAGTGCTTTTGAATGATGCTGTTATTTCTTGCAAATCCATAAGCTCATCAATTTTTGTCAAATACTAAAATTGGAAAGGTTATTTTTTATTATTGCTGATTAGTAAAAGAATCAGCATCCTTAACTTGATTCTTTCTAAGTATATGATAGGTAATTCTAGCAACAAATCTGAAGGCATCATTGTACTAATCATTATATAAATTTCTTTCTTTCAAGGGGAGTTTGTCCAAACAGTGAAAAATAATTTTCCTGAACATGAATCTGACCTTCTGTGAAAGAAAGGTATTCATTGTAACTGAATAATAAAGCAACTTAGATTTTAGTTCAGAAATATATGACTCCTATAGGATTGAATTCAGCTAGCACTTCAAGTCTCACAGGATATAAGAGTAGAAAACATTCCTTGTTTCTAACCCTAGAAGAACTAGGGGGCATCACTTGAACATGTTGAAACAAGCAAAAAAGAAATGTATTTTCACCTGAATACATACACTCTCAAAACTCTACCAAGCAGTATTTCAAATGTCTAAAGTGCAAATGAGTTCAAAAAGCAATAAGACCAGAAGGCCAACCGCATCCTGGGCTGCATCAAGAGGAGTGTGGCCAGCAGGTCGAGGGAGGTGATTCTGCCCCTCTATTCTGCTCTCGTGAGACCCCACCTGCAGTACTGTGTCCAGTTCTGGAGTCCCCAACATAAGAAGGACATGGACCAGCGGGAGAAGGTCCAGAGGAGGGCCACAAAGATGATCAGAGGGCTGGAGCACCTTTCCTATGAGGACAGGCTGAGAGAGTTGGGTCTGTTCAGCCTGGAGAAGAGGAGGCTCCAGGGAGACCTGATAGCGGTCTTCCAGTACCTCAAGGGGGCCTACAGGAAAGATGGGGAGAGGCTGTTCAGTAGGGCCTGTTGTGATAGGATGAGGGGTAATCGTTTTAAAATAGAGGGAGGTAGATTTAGATTAGATTAGGAATTAGATTTAGATTAGGTATTAGGAAAAAATTTTTTACAATGAGGGTTGTGGAACACTGGAACAGGTTGCCCAGAGAGGTGGATGATGCCCCATCCCTGGAACATTCAAGGCCAGGCTGGATGAGGCTCTGAGCAAACTGATCTGGTTGGAGATGTCCCTGCTGCTTGCAGGGGGATTGGACTAGATGACCTTTGAAGGTCCCTTCCAACTCTAACCATTCTATGATTCTATAATTCTAAGACAAACTCATGGAAGAGAAATGCATCAGGACTTTAGCAAACAAAAATATCTCTGGCCCCAGAAATCCTGACAGTCTGTTGCAAGCTGGGAGAACAGAGCAGGAAAAATAAGCCTGTACCTTAAAGGCTTGCCTGGTTCTCACAGGCTTTGTCTAATCAGCTGCCACATCCTACTGTCATTCAGCAAACAGACCCTTGGTCTGGTCCAGTATGCTTTTCCTATTTTTTTTGCATATTATGCAGGCCCCCAAAACCTAGCAAGTCTCCTATTCACATGTTTGGTCTAGATGTGCAGATTTATTCATGACACGGTGTTTCATTCCCATAGTGGGGCTGCTGAGTGGACCCTTAACTCAAACAGATAAGACAAGGGGGCTTTAAATGGTTACTAACTTAATGAAACATTTATTATCATTTACTTAGAACAGTCCAAAAGAACAGCATAGCCATGAGGAAAGCTATTCTTAAAAGAAAATCTGGCTATTCTTTTGCCATCACCTACACAGAGGATCTTAAGCCTTCTGTTGTTATAGTCACCAGAGACACAGTTTATAAAGTACCAAAGTGGCCGATAGTCTCAGGACAGAGCCTGCACTAAAAAGATTCTCTAATCAAGAAAGAAGTTTTGAAGAAGATTTATACAGTGAAGGCACTATTTAGATTGTCTGCTTTACGTGTGGGCATACCTTCTGACACCATGTCCTCTAGCTATTGAGACCTTTTTTTCATAAATTAGTCAGGCTGCCAGGATATTCTGATGCTCTGCACTACAGCAAGTTACTTGTGTCTTTTTGAATCTACATGCTCCGTTATTTCTTGTGCATGTGCTTAAGCTTGGCTCTAAGCAAAATTTCTTCTCCAATTTCTTCTCCAATATTGCAATGACTTCTAGGGGGAGGAGCTGGTATTTCATAAGTTAATTTGTAAAATTAACTAAACTTAGTCTAGTTTTTGAAAGAATTATTCTTTTATTTTCCCCATAGAAATACCACCATCCAATGTTATTTTATTATCTACTTAAGCTCATTGTTAATACAGCCTTTCAGCCTTAATATTTAAGTAGCTGAATATAATTTTTATTTGGATTTGAATGGTAATTTGCAAAGTCACAGGTTGTCATTAATGCACACTACCAAGGCTTCCTCTCTTTCCCACTCTGCCCTGTCCTCACCCCCACAGTAAGTCATAGGTGGGCAAGGGGTCGGGAGGGGATATAACCAGGACAGCTGGCCTGACCTGACCAAAAGGATTTCCCATACCGTACGAGGCTATGTTCAGCAATAAAAGATCAGGGGAAGGAGTGTGCATGTACATGCCGGTTACGGTGTTTTGATGTTGCTGGTGATGGTTGCTTGGCTTTAGTTCCCTTTATTTCAAATGCAGTTGTGATGACTAATGTTTATCTCCCCATATCTGTATTCAGGAGTTGGATTGCGGGATATAAAAAGCAAATACAGCAAGTAGAGAGCTGTCTGTGGTTTACATGACTGTTTTTAGAAAGCCTGTTTTGCCTAATTTAAATGGTATTGCTGCTACTCTCAACACTCGCACTTTATCCAAACCCCACTGTTTTCTTGGTTTTCTCAGCTTTAGAGACTCTTGAGACAGTGACTTACATAGAATGGATTAAAAGTTGAAGCTTTGCTATTTCACGTGACAGACTTTTTCCAGTTCTGATAGCAGCATTTGTGGTTGCAACACCATTTCCATTGTAGAAATGGAAATTAAAAGGGCTATGCTGAGTCAAACCAAAGGTTAATGTAGTCAAGTATTCTGTCTCTGTCAGTGACCAGAAGTTTTCAGAAATGACCAGGTTGCTTCTCAAGCAACCATTATGTGTACTGGGGCCCTGTTTCTCAGGAAGTGGATAGACTTCTACCTGCTGATGGGAAGTGACAAATTAATGCCTTATTTTGCATTGCTTGCAAATATAGCTTTTGCTTTCCCTGTTATTCTGTCTTCATTTCCAACCGATGAGTCTTCACTTTCTACATCTTCTTTCTACTTTCTCCCCTTCCTGTGTGAGAGGGAAGTGAATGAGTGACTGGGTGAGAGTTTGGCTGTTAGCAAGGCTTGCCTGATACAACATGACTGAATTTTGCTTCCATCAGTTAACTGGTAACTGTTCTCCTTTTTATCTAATCCACAAATAGTGATCAGCTGAAAAGAAACTGATTTATTTTTCTCATTCTCATCAATGTTCATCTTATTTACTACTTCATAGCCCTATTTTAATCCTACTAATTATATAAGCCTTTGCCTTCTGGTACTACTTTAGCTGCTGCTCTGTACAGTTTGAACAACAGAAGCAAAGCCTTTGATCCACATCTTTCGTGTCCATACATAAATGGTCTCTATCTTGGGAAAGTACACTTTGAAAACCCTTGAATAGCTAGAATTTATTGAAAAATGTAATGGAAAACAACACACCATGGGAAATTTTTAATAGTTTTAAAAAATGTTTATAAAAGGATATGCTTTTTGCCCACCCATTTTATTTTATTTTCCTCTCATTTTAATAATAAATACAATAGTGACGAATACCCACCACTCTTTTTTCCACTTAAATTTTTATAAACTTCTTCAAATTTGAAATGAATCTTAGTCTTTATGTTTACTTACCATTGGTTTGAGCTAATTCTTCAAGCTATAAATAAAGATGTTCTAAAACCAGTAACTGAATATTCAGGTTATCAGATGATTTCTCTTATTTACTCTGAATAAATATAATATTATCTCAAGGAATATTCCAGTCACTTTTTCTGATGAATGTTAAAACAACAACAACAGCAACACCAAAGTTATAAAAAGAGTCAGTGAAAACTAGAACAGTCTGTTTGGGGCTTATTTGGAAAAAAAAAAAAAGACGTCTGGGAAAAAACAGCTTTGTCACATCAGAGATTAAGTTATATGTATATTACAACATAGATGACTACACCTGACCCTGTTATTTAGATATGGCTTTTTTTTTTAGAGGTTTAGTTTAGTAAGAGACTAACTGTGCCCTAGAATTGCCTCCTCACTGGTAAGGGGACCCCAGGATGAAAAGTTCAAATATAAATATGTGCACTGAGGAGATGAAGCCAGCTGCATACTATTCTATACATGTATTATCTTTGCAAATGCACCAGAATGTCATTCTTTTAATGGCGAGAAAATGTTAACTCTGAATTTATTTATCACTTGTTTATATTTGTTAATTCTTAGGATGATGTTCTCCCTGGGCAGTGTCTATTGAAGAATTCTGACACTATATTAAGAATATTTTGGCTGCACCATTTAAGAATGTCACAGTTCCTGGTGGCATTTTTTCCTCTAAGATTATAACATCAAAATCCAGAGTTCCAGAATGGCACTTTTATTTTATTTTTCTCTTCCAAAGGAAGTCTTGTCAAAGCACATTCTGTTTTATCGATGTAATTCCTTAGGCTTGGACTCTCTTTAGTAATTTGAAAAACCTATGTAACTTCTGTTGCTAACTATAGGTCAAGGTTTAGTTCACTATGTTAGCATGTAAAAGTAAATGTGAAAAGAAATATTGATTTTCTCTCCCCTAGACAAGTAAGGGAATTCAAGCAGAAATTGAACTGAAACAAGGTTTGCCACTGTCATTAGGAACTCATCTATGCAATAAGACACTTTATTTATTTAAAAATATTCTAAAATAAATATTTCTATTTCTAAGCCTCTCATAGTACATGAATTATTTTTTTTTTGTCTACTAATTGGAACTGAAAGCCTTCTCTTATTACTGTCTGAGGAATAGAAGTTGATTCCAAAACACTTCTCAGTGACACTTTTTTTAAAAGAACCTGTAAGTTTACCATGCTCCAATATTATTACTGAAGTTTTGTACCTTGAGTTTCTGATTTATTTTAAAATAAATAAAACATGAGTTAAGAGGTTCTCATAATGAGATTGGAGAGATAATATTGCATGGTCATATAAAAAACACTAGTAAGAAAAGCAATATTGTGACTACTTGACAGGAAGGCAAGGTTTCCATTCTTTGACAGCTGATATTATGGCTTTCCCTTACAGACTGCATGAAAGTGGACCAGTGCTAAGTCATACCCAAAACTTCCCGTAAAACTGCTTTTTAGTGGAAGCTTCAGAGAGTTTCATGGTTCATTTTTCAATGGTTCTGCACGCTAGGTGCATGCCGTGAGCCTGTGCTGCTGCAGCTGAGGAGGAGATTGAGTGCAGTTCCTTTTCCTGGGTGCCACATAATTGGAGATGAGGTTTGAGAAAGGGAGGGTGAGTATGGGCAGTTTGGAGCAGAGAGAAACAGCTACTCCACAGCTCAGAAGAAGAAGAGGTGCAAGGGCCAAGACCCAGGAGAATGAGAAAACAAAATAAGGCAACAGCAGAGGAAGGAACTGAGATAAGAAAGGTTGAAATACAGGACTACAGAGACAAAGTCACAGCAGCAGAACCTGGCAACAGCGATAATAGTATCAAAGCTGGATTGTCCCCAGGCATCTGCAATCCCCACCTTTGTCTCCTGAGGGTAAATATCTGGGAAACCTCCCAGTGCTGATGTGTATTTGCCTTTCTAGTCACTGCCCCAAGTAGTGTTTACTAACGGTATCAGGCTGCCTGTGTGGTAGGTCGTCTTGTAGCCTTCTGAATAGTGATTCTGAAGGATTTGACTTTCAAAAAAGCACAGCTTGGTTCCAGACGAAAAGATTTATTCTCTTTTTTTTTTCTGCCTCAACAACAGTGGCTTTTTTGTGTTTTTAAAAGCTAATTATAATTGATACATGAGGAGTGTTGAGATTGCAAGGTCAATTACTCAGAAGTTAGAAAAATGTCAGAATTAAGGTTGCCTATACAGCCTTAATTAGTCTGTCTTAGATGTAAGTATTACCATCTATAATTACATTAGCGCATGCAATTATTTTCATAGCATTCTTTCCTCATTCAGTTCACAGACTGCAAATCAGGTTTTATAATGAAAGAGACTGTTGACTGTAGGATACCAGTGTAATTTTTTTCAGAAAATAAAGGTACACAGCTAATGAAGCAGGAGCTGAAGAAAGAAGATTTAATAATTGTGGTTGCTGGATGCTTCCCAAAGAAACTGGATTTTATCAGAGAATTCCTTTATGGTGCTGGGCAAGTCACACTCACGCCAATGTGGGATTTTCATCTCTTCTGTGCTTGGTTTCTCTAATCTGGGACTGGCGATTAAGAAAATACAATGTGATCATGCAGAGGCTGTTATCATAAAACACAAGTTTATGGTGTCAAACTGGGGTTACATTTGAAACCTTAATTCTGGTACTTCCTAACTTTAGAGTACTCATATAGCAATATCTTAATTTAGTGCTTCTCCTTTTTGAGTGCTTTGTTTGTTTGTTTGTTTCTAAGATGTTAAACATAACTGAGCTATTCACATCTTAGTGCCAATCTTGATTTTTGTCATCCTGACAAAAGAGTCTGGAATGGAATTTTGAATTATGACCATGCCTTTAACATTCAGAGCAGATTTGAGTTAGAGATGTGAACAGCTGTGGCTAATTCTTACATTTCCTTATCCTTCTTCCTTTCTGTAAAAGCAGAAATCTGTTGCCATAATAATAATAAAGATAATACAAACTGTCTAAATTATCTGTTAGTTAAAATTAACTAACTAGCCATGAAAGGAACAAAGTTCTAGAAAACACAGTTGGGATAAATCATACCTGACATGATTTATGTATAGTTGCTCTTGTCATATGATGGAGGAGAAGCTAGGGCAATATATTACAGGCCTATTCCTCTTCATAATCAAATACCAATGCTTTTATCTCACCAAAGTAAACAGTTTGTGGGTAGTGTCCTGCATCCTACCCCTTACCGTTGGGACATTCCTACTAAGAAGTATTGCTGAAGTAGGCTGAGGTGCTCCACATAGTATCACCTTTCAAGATCCTCTCTTGCTCTATTTTCTGTTTCTTTGATGTGCTCCTTTAAGAAGTCATGCAACTTGTGACAGTTGCATGACAAGGATGTTGTTTCTCATGGTCTCTTACAACATCAACCACTGTTGAATGCGTGCCTTGGATGTCCAGAACTGTGAGAAAATCTGTGTGAGTATCACCAGGGTGAAGGTTTCTTCTAGAGCTCTCGCTCTGAGTGCCTAAGCTAGAGAGCAGGCAGCAGCAGTCTGCTTGATCTTTCAGTTCTGCTCTCTTTTGATAAGAAGTGTAGTGAATTTCCTGCAGCTGATAAATGAACAGTATTTACAGGAGATTCAGAATCTGAGTTTAGAAAAAAAAGTATCAGTAGTTGTATCATAGTCCCTGTCCCTGACAATAAATAATAACTGTCTCTTCTACACCGTTTTTTATCAACAGATCTCAGAATAATTTAAAAAAAAAAGGGGGGGGTGTGATTGTATTTTTGTTAGTGTTTTGTCCAGTCTAACTTTAAATGTTAGTGTCCAAAAATATGCTATATAATCCAATACACTTGCAAAGCCCCAAGGTAGAGAGAAAATGAAGAAGCATTTATCCACATATCACATAAAACTTAATGATGAAACCATCAGAGCATAAGGATTAACGCACACTGCATGTAGTTTCCCTTTGATAATCACACTTGCCATCTGAGTTCCATATAGTCACCTGGAAACCCAGTTTAAACATTAAAAAAAACAGAGTGAAAACATAGTTTCAACTATTTTTTTTTTTTTTAAATTGAGTAGCCTTTCTATATACAGAAAACAGCACTTCATTTCTGAAATTAATTTTCAAAAAGGAACACTTAATTTTCTAAAATACATGGTGGAACCCATTAATATTACTATTATATAGACTATGGTAATCAAATATATCACTTTATCTGGCCATCATGATGCATGGTGGTGTTTTGACTAGAGTTACATCCATCCATCTGCTTTTGACTTCTGTAGAACTAATGGCCAGGTTGGCTTTTAACTGCTTGTGGATGTGGAAGTCACTTTTGTGTGCAAGGATTTTGCTTATACTTATTGTGAATAACTTCTAGCCTAAAAGCTTGTGGATTCCTCTACTGATTTTTTGTATTGATCAAAAGCCTAAAATGTTGACTAACTGCTTGGTCAAAGATGAAAAATAGGTGTAGATAAGGAGTTTTCCAGTAAATCTATTTTAAACAATGAGAGATAATTTATCAAAAGGTAAATTAGGAGAAAGAATCTGGTTTGAAAAAATGTAAACTTATTTATTTTTACATTTCAAAACTGTTGATATGTCCTTTGTAACACTTTTAAGTGAAATTTAATTAATTTGAATTTCACCTTTAAAAATACTTTCCTATAATTTGTATGTTAACAGCTTAAATAATTAAAAATGAAATAATTTCAGGATGAAATGTTTCCACTTCTCTGTACTGTACTAATATGATTATATGTAAAAACTTTAGATTAAATTTTCATTTCTGTCTAAAAGACAGTTTTGACTCTTAATGAGATGGAACAAGATTTTTCCACACAGGTTTATTAAGCATGAATTTTACCCTAGGCAAAAATTGGATATGTTCTATTCGCTTACCAATTTACCAAAATTAAATCAGATTTATAACTGATGAATTATGCTTTCCAAATCTACATTTAAAAATATATATTTATTTTTCTGTTATGCCACAACAGTGCCACAGCAAGCACCTGTGGTATCTAGATATGGGCTGTATTAGTCATATTTTGTCATAAATTGCCTTAAGCAATCCTTAGAGTATCAGAACTCATGTACTATATAAAACAGCTATATCTTATGAAATATTAAAGCACGGCATGATACCAACATAGTACAGTCAACTGAAAGAACAACATTATCAAATGAAATTCAACAGTCTGCATTTTTTAAAAAAAAAGATAAAAAGTGTTTATACCTGCATCAGAGCTAGTAGCTAAATTTTTATGCTAGTACTGACAGATTTTACACCATTTTTAGAAAGTTTCCGGCTCTGCTGCTTTTTGAAAAGACATCAAAAACCAAGACAGGAAAGGCAAAGAAGCAGGAAAGAGCTCGTATCCAACTGATTTCTGCTTAGTTTACTCTAGTTAGAAGGTCCTTCTTATTTCTTCCTCTGAAAAGCAGATTTGAGACTTGTATCTCCCTAGAGTTTTTTTACACATGTGTTGAATTTGTTTAGTGGCGGGGGCTACCGTGGCAGCTTCCCCAAGAAGTTGCTAGAAGTTTCCCTGTTGTCTGGTGGACTTGGCAGGGCCTAGGGCAGATCCATCGCTGGCCAGAGCCAAGCCAATTGGTAGCAGAATGTTCCCTGATAATGCCTCTGCGATAATGTATTTAAGAAGGGGAAAAATAAAAAGAAAAAAAAAGAAGAGGTGAAGAAGCTGAAGCAGGGGCAGAGAGAGGGAGGAATAAGCCCTGTGGGCCTTGCAGGCCTCACCCTCTGGCCTCCCGCCGGGCAGCCGACTGGGCCCGACTCAGCTCAGCCTGGCTGCAAGAAGTGGAGAGGAGATGAGATGAGAAGAGAACCTGAGAGGTGTCTGCCTGAGCCCATTGTGAAGAATTTCTTGTGAGAGAAACAGCTGCAGACACCAAGGTCAGTGAAGAAGGACGGGGAGCAGTAATGCAGTTCCTGGCAGAGATTCCCCTGCAGCCCGTGGTGCAGCCCATGGTGGAGCAGGCTGTGCCCCTGCAGCCCATGGAGGCCCACGGAGGGGCAGAGATCCCCCTGCAGCCTGGGGAGGAGCCCACCCTGGGGCAGGTGGACGCCTGAAGGAGGCTGTGGCCTGTGGAGGGCTCGCACTGGGCAGCTGGTTCCTGAGAGACTGCACCCCATGGAAAAATGATTCATGCCTCAGCAATTCATAAAGGACTGTAGCCCGAGGGTGGGACTCCATGCTGGAGCAGGGGAGGAATGTGAGAAGTTTTTCTCCCAAGGAGGAAGGAAGGAGCGGCGCAAAGTGACATGTGATGAACTGACCATAACTCCCATTCCTATTCCCTCCTGTGCTGCTTGGGGTGGGAAGGAGGTAGAGATAACTGAACATAAGGTTAAGCTGGGAAGAGGGAGGGCGGGAGTTATTTTGTTCTTTTTCTCATTATCCTGCTCTGTTTTTAATACTAAACAAATTCCGCTTTCCCCAAGTGGAGTCTGTTTTGCCCATAACAGTAACTTTAATGATATCTCCCTATCCTTATCTTAAACCTTGAGCCTTTTTTTTTTTTTCCTTATATTATCTCTCCCTATTCCCTCGGAGGGTGGGGGGAGTGAGAGAGAAACTGCGTACCTTGATCCTGAGCTAGGCTAAACTATGACAACCCACTATGTTCTCTTCTTTTTCTATATCCTTATAGTTTAAAAAACATTAGGAAGACAAAGTAGCTTGGTGGGTAAACACCCAGTTGGGAAGTCCATGCTTCATTGAGTGTGTAGAGAATTATACAGTTATACACAACCTTGATAGAGAAGACTGTAAATTTGTTATTTACCTGAACAAAATGCATTCAGCTCATTGCCTATGCTGCTTACTTAGAAGCCATCAGGAACTTGAATCTGTGTCTTCTGATACACAGGTGGATGTGCTGACTTATCTATCATCTATCATGGCAGCAGCAGTAATAAAAAAACCCTCCTATTTGATTTTCAATGTGCTGTAAGTAGACCTTCCAGAAATGTTACTGGCAAAGCAAGAGTTTTAATTGTAATATAAAATTAGTTTGATGAGGCCCAATTATGTTTCTTAATCTCGCTAGGCTCATCTCTGAAAAGTCACTCTGAGCTTATTGAAGAAGTCAGAGATTTAATTCAGCAGAAGTAGGGATCTGAGTTAACATTCTTTATCACTAAAATTAAAGTGTCTGTTTTCCAGTAGAGTTTCAGCTTGTTATCTTCTTTCCTTTTCACATGGCCTAGCAAAAGCGGGTGGTCTGGCATTAATAAAAACTGCCCTGGGGAAAACTCTGAAGAATCACTCCTTTAAAAATGCCTCATTTTATCTACTTTACATATTCATTTTCCAAGATATTCATACACACATTGAGATCAATACATTAGAGTGTCTAATTCTTATTACCTACACAAATCACTCTTTTTATTAACATCAAACTTACATTAGCAATTATTAGCATATTACCATAATTATATCATTATTATAACTTAAACTTGCAGATAATTTATTGTCCAAACCCAATTCTATCAAACAGCTCAAATGTTAAAACTTATTACAAATAGCATGCTTCTATTTTCCTTTCTAGCCAGCAAAGTTACTTCCTATTATGAGCTACTTGCTGAGTATTAGCATACCTTCCTGTAATGCCATACCCATTATTCAGGGTTTTTTTTATATGAAAAAAAGTTGATATTTTTTTCTACTGAGTGAGCAACAGCCCCATTGGGGTCAGCAGGTGTCGCCTTCTGCTCAGGGGCTATTGTTCCAGGGTAGGAGCAGATGCATCCATAATACCAAAACCTTACAGTGCAGATGGTGTTGCCACCTCAGCCTTGGTGACTCATTTGAAGAACAGTGCCTTGTAAGAAGAGGTCTAATCAAGCTGAACAAGAGAGGGAAAAAATCACAGCAAGCAGAGGAGGCCCCCCACATTGTAAGAAGGGTAGAAATTAGTTCCTCAGAATATAGGATTATCTCAGTCCCTGGAAAGATGTTAAGTAAATTCCTCTTTGAGTTCCATTCCAAAGGCATGAAGGAGAAGGCAGCAATCAGGAGTAGTTAAGATGGATTTACAAACAGTCATTCATATCTGTCCAATGTGAAAGACTACAATAAAATAACTAGCTATGTGGATAGGGAAGAATGGTGTAATATATATTTATTCAAAGTATATGTATGCTTGAATTTATTGAAGTTTTGAAGATCTCCTCCCATAGTATTCTTATTTAGAAGCTCAGGAAGTATTGACTAGATCAACAAGCTGGTAAGTAGATTGAAGATTATCTCGCCCACTGTATTCACAGGGAAGTGCACATCCATTTCCAGTCTGGCTTGCATCCAGTGATGAATGTTTCAATTAACAGCTCCAGGGACTGTTACTTGACAAGAACCTCAAGAAGTTCAACAGGCAGCAGTGCCAAGTTCTGCACTTGGAGTGTAGTAATTCTGTAGTATAGGGTAGGAAGCTACTGACTGAGTAATAACCTTCCTGAAAGGCATCTGGGGATTATGGAGATTCAACACCACATTAGATATGAACCAGCAGTGAACTTCTTTTGCAAATAACAATATAGCAGTAATATGTTTGTCTATATTAAAAGAAACATGACTACCGTATTGAGGGAAGCTATGATTCCCTGGTAGCTGGCACTGCTGAGGTCACATTTGGTCTGCTGCAGCTGGTATTAGTCCTCTTATCCAAGACAGATGTGGAAAATCTCAGGGCTGAGATTCATTTTTCTAGATGTAACTGTATAGAGTTTGAGCTAGTCACCCTCTACTGCCCTATCCATCATTTGTAAAGTACAATTAATCTCATCACAGATTAGTCAACCAAAATTGGTCAAGTCAATTGCATGATAAATGTCACTGTTTCTTACACCGACTATAAAGGACCCAAGTTTAACTAACTGAGGTATAGATGTCTACCTGTAGATGTTCTCAATTGAATCCTACTAAGAATATTTAAATCATCCAGTTAAGAAGGAATTTTTTTTATGTGGAGTCCATCTTCTTGGTGGATATTAGCAGTGAAAGTACTGGTTCTTTGCTAAGTCCCTAAAATTAAGTGTTCATTTATTTAAAACAAAGAAACAAAAAGTGTCACTATGAGTGGATGTTAGTTACAAAAGCAGTGTATTAAACATTGCACAGTGCCTGTAACAGAGAAATGTTCACAAAAGCAGAGATAAAATTAACTGACTGATCATCATGCAATCACATACGTATTTTACTTTTATTAGTAAAGAGCTTAATGACCGTTAGACAGTGAGATAACATTCTAAACACTTAGGTAAATTTCTATAATCACAATAAAACTTGTGCTGTAGAGATTTGGAAAGGATATTTATACTTTCAGCAAGGAAATAAAGTGATAGCCTACAAAATACACTATTTTAGAAAGCCAACATTTCTTCAGTGCAGGTATGCCATATAAACTGCATATAATTTGGTTTGTTTCATTGAACTTTGGTTTGTTGCAAGATACCAGATTATTGAAATGAGAAAGGAAAAACATGCACAGTTAAATTAATGCACAAAATTAAATTAAAAAAAATCCAGACAGTGAGGAATTTTTTCACTTTTATTTTGGACTTTAAGTATTTAATCGTTTGATCGTCTATTTTCACCAGCAACTGTATAACTCTGTAGAAGTGATAACTGAAAAGGCAAATATGGGCTAGTACCTTAACTTCTCATGTAGGCTTTCAGTTAGTCTTACATGAAGTCTTATTTTGTTTAAAAAAGGTAACAGAAAATGAGAAATATATGCTCTGAATTAATGACCATCCAGTCACCAGATGTTTCCTGTTGAAATGTTTGTCAACGTTGTATGGTTCATAAGATTCTGGCCTACTGAAGCAGGTTGCCACTGGCTGTTATTTTTTACCTCATCTATGCAGTGAAGATATTGTCCACAAGTGAAGATATTGTACAAGATTGGGAATATTGGCAATACATTCTAAGATATCTGAGAAAAAATACTCCTCTATCTTTTTAAAGTTCAATTTAGCTATTCAGCTATAACTGAAAAGATAATTTGGCATCACAGTCTTTAGGATATGTATTTCCAGTTAAAATATCCCATTGGGATCAAGAAATAATACAGCAGCTTTTAATTAGGATGTTTTGCATGAAATGTTTTGCATAGTTAAGTAATATAAATAAGCCTTTATTGCACAAACTATGGAAATCAGAGTATTAATTCAACAAATGCATTAAAAATAGTATTGTGAAGGACACATTAATAAAAGCAGAGTAAGCAGTTTAAAATCCCAAAAGAAATATGATTCTTCTTTTTTTCTTCCTTTTTTTTTTTTTTTTTACTTCTGAAAATTGTTCTGTTGTCCATCTCCAGTGTAGCTTGTCAATGGATATCCCAAATCCAGCCCATTAGGACAACTGATATAATGAAACAGGGC
>WHYT01017137.1:25633-36203 GCA_009806455.1 Tetrax tetrax | reverse complement strand
GGAGTCACCGACCATGGGGGTGTTCAAGAAACGTTTGGATGTTGTGTTGAGGGATATGATTTAGCTGAGAAGTATTGGTGATGGTTGGACTGGATGATCTTTTAGGTCTTTTCCAATCATAATAATTCTGTGATTCTGTGATTCTGTGAAACGGCCACAAGTTGTACCAGAGGAGGTTTAGATTGGATGTGAGGAAAAACTTCTTCTTCCAAAGAGTGGTCAGGCACTGGAATGGCCTGCCCAGGGAGGTGGTGGAGTCGCCGTCCCTGGCAGTGTTCAAGAGGCGGCTTGATGAGGAGCTACAAGACATGGTTTAGTAGCTGTGGCAGCAATGGTAGTGGGAAGACGGTTGGTTGGACTAGATGAACTTACAGGTCCCATCCAACCATGTAATTCTATGATTCTATGAATTCTATGAATTCTATGCATATGTGGTAGACCTGAACCCTCGTTAAACTTAGATGTCAGCAAGCTTACAGTAATGGAATTTTTACATATAATAGAGCTATTATCATGGAACATAGTGCTGATGCTATGACATTTTGTAGCATTTGATGTGTTAGACTGAGATATTTTTTCTCAGGACTTGTATATATCTTAGCCAATTGAAGAAGATCTCTGGTGGGTATTATTTGTTGCTGTGCCTTTGTTTTTAAAAAGCAACTGCCAATGCTTAAATGAATAGTGATGGTGCAGTTGGAGCTTCTCTGTCGTGGGATGTGAAGGCTTATAGATGAGTTTATAGAATGTCAAGTCGTATTATCTTCTACATGGGTATGTGACCTGACAGGAAGAAATCAAAGCTTCAAAGTGCCATCCTGATACACTGGAAACTGAGAGCTACTGACCTACCTTTTAGTGATATAAATTTGGTTTTTGTTATAAAAAAACAGCTTCCACTGTGGATACAACAAGATTACAGCTTGAAAGGTCAAGAAATTTATAATAATTCTTGAATAAAAGATCATAAGCATGAGATACAATGGTTTTAAATTCCTTTTGTTTATCCTCTTTTACCAGTACCTAACTGCACTTCACCAAGTTGTTAGGAGAGGCGTTATTGTAGCAATGACTTGGGGCTGTCTTTGCAAAGACAATGGCAGCACCAAACTTCTATTTAAAGTCACTGAGTCTAAAATTAAGGCGTCTGAGTTCACACAGGTTTCAGGTGGTGCTTAGGAGTGGAGACTGAAGGAGCCGGCTAAAGCATCACTGTCATCTCCTGTCCTGCATGTGTCTGGTGGCTTTATGTGAGCTGTACAGTCTTTGCCTGTGCATTCAGAAGTGCAGTTCTGCTCGCTAACCTTGGAAGTACTTCAAGCATGTAAAGGACTGCTGTCAACAGTGACATTTTCCAAGAAAGCCAAATCTGGCATCTGAGCAGTCCTGGCTTTTTCCTCACTTGTTTCCCCGGGGTCCATGATATAGCCGTGTCTCTGTCTGTTATTCATGCCACACTTACTGTAGCAAACTTTGCACATACTGTACGTGACTCTTCTACCACTGTTAGCTCCCTGCTTAGAGACTCTATCCAAGGAATAAGAGACCCAGATCCATTCCTTCCTTTGTCTGGAGGAATTAGAGCTAATCTCCAGGCTGATATCCTTTTTGTCACTTTTCTTTGAAGTTTTCTACATAGAATGGAATAGAACCAGCACGTAACTGCTATTTTAAATGGTTTAACTTAAAAAGCATTTGTGTCAGCAAGCTGTATTTTATCAGGGCTGTTTTTTAACTTAGATTTTAATTCCAGGCAGTAAATTTCACTAAAAAAGTCCCCACAGTACCTCTCTCTCTAAACAAAAGAGCAGCAGTGCTAAATTAGACCAGAGGCTCTCACCTTTGACGGTGGCCAGCAGCAGATGTTCAGAGAAAAAGTATAAGAACAGGGTGTACACAAAGTGGTCCTTTCCTTGCTTATGTTCTTGCAGCTTGTTGCTGTCTCTGCTTCAGGGACCTCCTGAACTAAAGCCAGAGGCTGTAATCAGACCACCATGTTTAGTAGTCTTTGGTGGAGCTTTCCTCCATTAGCTTGCCTAATCAACTTTTGAATCCATTTATGCTCTTGGTATCCAAAACATCCTGTAGCCATAGGTTCAACAATCCATTTAAATATTGAATGACAAAGGTATTTCCTTTGAGTATTTCAGAAAATTTTCTTCTTAATTCTATTTGATGTTTTCTCATTTCCCTGTCACCAAAACCACAATACTATTATCCATTTCATATTGTGCATGTTTTTACAGATCTCTGCTGTATCTCAGACGTCTCTTGTCTGAGGTTAAGAGTCTCAGTCAGTTTAATGTTTTTGTAGAGAAGCCTCATGTCTTTCAGCCTTCTAGTGGCACTATGTTCATCTTCATATGAGGTGATCAGAATGCCATGAGGTTTTCAAAATCTAAGTGCACCAGTGATTTGCATATATTTATAGAATTACACAGTTTTTAGTTTTATTTCCGTTCTGCTCTCTATTCCTCACTCAATATTTTGACACTTTTTCACCACAGCTAAATATTAAACTCAGATTAACAATAATTTTACCTTTTTTTTTTTTTTTTTTTTTTTGTCTAGAAAGCCTCTATGAACTTCAGTGCATATAAATTTTAAGGAATTAATTTTAATGAGTTAAATTAATACATTTTAATGGAAAATAGGAATAAAATTAATATAGAATGCTAACATGAACTAAACTGAAATAAACTTAACATTAACTAAAAGTTGTTAAATTTTAAGACCTGGAATAATACAAACTATGGAATAGGCTGCCCAGGGAGGTGGTGGAGCCACCATCCCTGGGGTTATTTAAAAAAAGTGTAGATGTGGAGCTTGGTGACATGGTTTAATGATGCCTTTGGCAATGCTAAGTTAATGGTTGGACTTGATGATCTTAAAGGTCTTTTTCAACATAAACAATTCTATGATTCTATGTATTTATGGAAATCAAACTTATGGTTTTCTTTATGCTATACACAATATACAAGGATTTTAGACATGCAAGCAAAGATTATTATCCTTTTAGTACAAGCATGACCCAAAAATTCAGCAAAATTTACAGATTAAGACAAGATGAAGCAAATGAAATATCACACTATTTCACAGACAGAATAGAAGCAGAGGGTGAATTTGCCAGACCATAGAAAAAAAAAACCAAAAAAAACCCTACACATCTTTAGGAACTACCTTTGAAACTTTTGTAAGTCTTAGCCAATGTTATATACATAAGACCATTCAACTTTATATAAAATCCTAAACAGAAATACATCTTATTTGTTTACTCAGTCAGAAATATTTGTATCTTATTACAGTGAATATCCAAAACTAATTTCCAAGCTTTTTGAGTTTTGATAACTTCTGAATGACCCAAATTTATAGATGTTTTTCCCTGATTTGTCTGTCACAGGAATTTCTTCCATAGTGTTTCTCACCAAGGAAACAAAGACAAACTTAGTGTTAGAGAATGGAAGAGAGTAGTCCTTCTTCAGGTCCTCCCCAATCTGTGCATATTTTCTGGATCACTGATTTGATGCACCGTATCTGTTGCATTTGCTTCTGCCTCACATGAAATCATGCCACTGCTTTAGCGACACCTATGGTGGGATCTCTACCCAGAAGATACCTTCTTGCAAGACTCTGGACCGGAAATTAAGACAAATATACTAATCTGGAACCCAAGATAAAAGAATTTAGGTCTGGAAGTACACAACTAAAGAATCTGGAGCCTATTCACTAATGTTGTGAAATGTTCTATGGGACCGTCAATGGCTATAAATGTCAGGGGGATTCAGCTTTATAGATTGCTCTGGGGGAAAAAAAAACACCAACAAAGTCACCTATAGCACTCTGTCCCATGGCACTAGGATGGGACACTGGATTGTTTCTGATTCATTGTACAAGAATACTACTCACTAAATTGCTAACATTATTTCCTGTATTGCTGATAGACCTTTGGAGGAGACATTTCTGACCTGGTCATAGCATCTGCAAGGGTCACAGACACAGACTTCATTAACAAATGCATGGAGGCTTTATGGAAGGATTCATCCCATTGGATATTTTGCTTGCTGTGAAATTTAGCCAACTATTTGCTTCGTTTCTCATTCCTGTCAGTTCTGTGAGAACTTGCTTTCCTTTTCTTGACTGACACACGTACTCAGTTTGCAGTGCAAATAGCTCACAAGGTGATTTTAGGATCAATATAAATAAAACTGACACTTCTCTGATGGGGAGTTCTTTGTTATTGTTCTGGCTAAAAGTAGTAGTGGACGGCTTGGAATATGGTGTGGCATACCATGAATGACACCTGTGCTGATATTTTCTTTGATTTATTGAATTGCTAAGATTAAGATATAGATGTTCTATGTGATATGTTGCTTTATATATATGGATGCAAAAGCATGACTTGTAATAAATCCATTCATTGTTCACCTTTGACTTTTAGGTCACATGTCCTCTTCCACTAATTCATCTCCCTCAGACTTATTCTGCTATTACAAAGCTGTAAAAAGCCACCATCCTTCAGAAGCAGGCAGCAATCTAATACCTCATTCTTTTTCTTCTCAGATACATACAGAATTGCCTATTGTGGAAAGCACCCCACTCAAGGTTTATGGTGAAAAAAAACCTCAGAATATTAATATTTTGTCCTGGCATAAAAGTACAATGGTTCTTAAGTAACATAAAATCTCACAGAAGTCCTAATTTTAGTCAAACATTTAATATTATGATAAGACTTTTTTTTTTGCCATGTTAAAGACAAAGGCAGATTCTGCTTATCCTTGAAGCTGGTAGGACAAGAGCCAAATTTAGTCTGAATCTCAAATCTGTATGACTGCCAAGCCGAAGCCAATGAACCTCATGTCTCAGTGGGACTGTGCCCAGTGCCATACTGCGTGTGGCTGTGCATTTCTGACTGGTAACAAGGTGGACGGCAAGCCTATGACTTTCTAATCAGCATTTCCATGTGAAATGTAAATGTACTTTAAATTGATTGAGTACCAAAGAAAAACTTGGAATAGCAGGTAGAGTAAGAGAAATAAAGGATTAATTAGTGGTTCTGAGAACAGCACTATCATAAAGGGAAAATACATTGCTACAAAAGGTGAGGTTTAAAGCATGTTTTCAAGAAGAAGGGGAAAACTGCGTTTTGTAGTTGTACTTCTGCAAGTGATAGAGAAACTCTGGGTTTCCACTAAGCAACTGGGGACTCCGAGGAAGACATTAGAGTCAAAAATAGAATCAGTGTAATATTCTTACAAAAAAAAAAAATGCTAAACGTGGATGGTTTTAGTTTGTAACTTATCACCACTGAACTGTTTGGCAAGTCACAGGGTGTTGGTCACTTTAATGTCACAGAGCTGCCGTGTATCTTTTCCATCAGAACAAGCATACTAGAAATGCCTGGCTCCAATAGGACACCTCTAAGATCATTCAGACCCCAGACGGCAAGAAGGAATTAGCAATTTTATGAAGTTTCTCTTTGGCAGGCTATAAGTGTTTCACGGGCATTTATAATAATTTCTTACTAGGTATGAAGAGTATCTTAAATCTCTTTCTCTTCTACTTAAGCATTTTCTGCTCTCATCTCTACCCAGTGATTGCTCCACTGTTGTGCTCAAGTGAAAACAAAACCAAAATGAGTCAGCTTTGCTGGCCAACTGTAAAAACAAACCCAAACCATACAATGGGTTCCTTCTCTGTGCCTAGTAAACCTTGATGGAAGGAGCATCATTGTCTCCTCAAATAGCAAACAACTTCTAAAATAAATAGCAACCCAAATTTCCTATATACTCGAGTTATGTGAACAATCACAAAGTTGATGAAATAAAAACAGGACTAAAACATATGATATTGGATATCTAATGCTATCCAAAAATAGCTAGAGAAAAAGCCTACAACCCAAGCAGGAGCACAGCTTCTGCATGGAGAGGCAAAAGTTCACTGACTAAAGGATTAATGTGGTAAAAGTTAAATAGAAAGGGAATTTAGAATAAGTAGTTACACACACAAACACATCCATATTTATTCACAGCCATATTATGTATCTGCAGAGTTCAGCAGGCTAATAAATACCATGATGAGCTATTCATTGTGAATCACCAATGGAATTTACTTCTTGTTTTCCTACTGTGAATTACTAGGAGTCACATCTCAGTTTCCATGATTTTTTCATTATTCAAAATAATTCACTAAATGTCTTGAACAAATAATATTTCAGTGTACAGATTTTCATATTTATGAATATTCATGTATCATTTACTGGGTTTTAGCTTATATAGAAATTCAGATTTCATCTGTTTCATTGACACATTTCGATATGTTGATATACACTTACACCCTGTCTAAAATTGACAATTCTTACAGTTGGATTTCTGGGGCAAATATTTGCATCAGCACATTAAAAATATTCTGTGCATTATTATTCTGAAATAACGTACTTAAAATTCTGTGGATATCATTTTCAGAATGTATCTCTGAACGATTTTCTCTTTTTGCTAGATTATTTACAAATAATGAACAGAAGCAGTCCAAGTAAAAACTGGACAGAAACACTTTCCCACTGTATCTCTCCTCCTCTTCTTCCCTGTGACAGCAGCCTTATTCAAAGATTATAAACACATGTAGTGTATTGTGGATGGACTGTTTTATGACCTTTATTAACACATGTAGGTAAAAATCCAAAATGAACAATCAAAGTTCACTTTGAAATTTGTTATTTCCCCTTGAAAAGCTATTCTTTGAACTTTTTTTTCATTTACTATTTCATACTTTAACTTGATATTTCTGTCCTTCTATCCAGGTCAATGGCTTGTTTAGGATCCAGTCCTAAAGAACTTCAGGATCCAGTCTTAAATTTATGTCTCTTAAAGGCTCGTGAAGTTACCCTTAATTCAACACTGATCTCTCTATCTTGGCTATAGATGTGGGCAGAATAAAGACTGGAAAACTATGTTTATTTTAAGAGTTTTCATCACACTCACACTAGGGAAGATGAGGCTTCATAGGCTTTATTTTCCACACAGAATAGTGTATGTTAATATAGGTGTGGCAAAGTAGATACAATTAATAGACTGTTGTTGGTGTTTCATCACAGGATAAAATTAGACAAAGTACCACCCATTAATGCATATCCCAGGTACTGGTGTCTAACAAAGCTTGGGGAACTTCACTGGACTTCATGTTTGCCTTTTCTGTATCAAATATTTGTCTAATCCTTTTTCACTTTCTTACAATACAGTGATGTCATTACATGTAAGGAAAAATTAGAGGAACCCTGTGCTAGAGTCCGGACATGGGAATTTCTTTTTGCATGTATGTTTTTGGCTTCTTAACATATCTTCAAGGGAAGCCTAATCCAAACATCGTAACAGGAAAATTTGTATTTCAAAGTCATATGTTATGGAAGCTTCTATCCTGGCTTTTAGTCTTATCCATTAAAGAGAGATGAAATTCAAATTTAGCTCCAAATGTAACACTTGCATCTGTAGATTTATTACCACATCTGGATTTATCTTTGTAAAGCTTTCTGTCTGCAAGATCACAATTGTTATTAATGTTATGTCGAACACAAAGAATAATATAAAATTAGCTCTATCTGAATCAGGCCAAAAGTCCACCTTGCCCACCTTGTCTCACATTCATATCTTATAAAGCTATATATTATATTCTCAAAGATATATGATCTTCTGTCATCACAGCAATTGATTCCCTGACAAGTACAAAAGTCTTACAAATGGAGAACCTACAAAGGCATGTCAAAGTCTGTGTTTTGTGACTGGAACCACTTCTGACCAAGAGAGCACAACTGTCCCAAGTCCCAGATGAAAATCATCCTTCCTCTGATATAGTTTGTCTACATATCAAAATATATTTAAGAAAGCTTTTTGCAAACTACAATAGTGATTGTCTTGTCGAGAGATCTTTGCATCTTTTCCAATACCGCCATGCTCAACTGAAGCTCCAGCTAACAAAACAGAAGGATGGATGGTACCTTTTTTGCATTCCAAAAATAGTAATTATATTATAGTTACACATACTGTTTTATTTTTAGACTTTGGTATTTTTCTAGGCCTTTTTCTCTCATATTGTTTTTCCACATGTTTCTCTTCCTGTCATTTAGTCTGTTTATCTTTAAGGAAACAGTTGTTTACATTGTTTTTCTTTCCATTTTTCTTGTAGAATTATTCTGTGTGTAATTGCTGCTTTTTTTTTTTTTCTTTCCTTTTTTTTTTTTTTTTCCTTCCTTATTGACATTGATGTCATGTTCTAAATACCTTTTTCATTTATGTTTTCGTCTCTAGCAGTTCTGTTTTACATACTTTCACCTCTGAGGAGATGAAAACTTACCAGGAAAACAAACCTCCCTGTCACTTCTTTTGCATATCAATATCAAGATAATGTTAAACCATTTATACATTTTTTAACCCTGTGTCCTTTTCTGTTGCCTTCTCCCCCCGACTTCACCATTCTTGGTTTGTTCCATTAATTTTATTTTCTAAGCAAGTTGTTCTTACACTTACACTGATTAAGGGAAAAGGAAAAAAGAAGCCTCAAAAATCCAAGTTCTTTATTGAGAGAAAAATATGTTTAAAAGTTAACAATATAGGTAGATAAATAGATGATAAAATTAAGAGGAAATGGACTTTGGCTATATTACCATATGTTTCGGTTTTGTTTTTTTTTTTTAACACAGCTAACTGTAAAGTCAAAAGTGTGAACAGAGAGTATAAATAACATATTTTCCCAACTTTTTAAGAAGCAATGGCTCTGAAAGGGATTGAAATTTTTGTGGATAACTAGTTGTGTCTGAGTTGCTGTGTTATGCTGTAGCTGAGAGGGATTATGAGATCTTTACTTAAGATAGGAAATATGATGGAGTAGGAAGATGACATGGTTCCAGTGTCCCTGGTTTGTAAGACATACATGAAACAGCTGGAAAGGGTCCAGAGAAATGCCTTATGGTTGGTCTGTGGTCTGCAGAACCTATAGAGTAGTAACAATCTAATAATGCAGAACCTATTTAGCCTACAGGGGAACAAGAGGGAACATAGCCTATGAACAGAATGATATAACTTCTTGGTGTTTCAGTTCATTTTGGCCTGATTGCAAAAAATACAATGTGGAGAAACTGTATCTTTTTGGTTTTTTTTCCCAGCAAAGCCAGCAAAAAGTACCTATTTTGTTCAACTACAAAAGACCCTCAATAGAAGCTTTTGACTTGTTCAGCTTTTTAAGTGTTTTAAAATTGAAATGTAAACATTATTGTATAGTAAAAATTATATTTTCCATTTTGTATTGGTTGTCAAAGTTAGCTCCAAATTCTGAATGGTTGCAACTGAAAGGAAATTAGACTACTCGATAAACAAATTATTGTTCAAAAATTTCTTTCTGGTTTATCCACAGACATAAATCCAAGAACATCTCCAACAACAGACTAATGATATCCAGCAGATGGGAAA
Source organism: Tetrax tetrax (assembly GCA_009806455.1). Lineage (NCBI taxonomy): Eukaryota > Metazoa > Chordata > Aves > Otidiformes > Otididae > Tetrax > Tetrax tetrax. The sequence goes on along the minus strand of WHYT01017137.1, from coordinate 26,748 downwards.
TTCATAGAATTCATAGAATCACATGGTTGGATGGGACATATAAGATCATCTAGTCCAACCAACCGTCTTCCCACTACCATTGCTGCCAGAGCTACTAAACCATATCTTGTAGCTCCTCATCAAGCCGCCTCTTGAACACTGCCAGGGATGGCGAGTCCACCACCTCCCTGGGCAGGCCATTCCAGTGCCTGGCCACTCTTTGGAAGAAAAAGTTTTTCCTCATGCAAAACATAACTAGGTAAATTCAAGCCAGAAGACATCCTTCCCTTTCGACCTTCTCCTCTCCCCTTCTCTTCTCTCTTCAGTTAAACACTGGAATAATGAATATGTCAAAAAATCAGAGGTTGGTTGCTGAGAATGTTTGACCAGTTTCACTGTGCAGCTAGATAGAGCAATAGATCATTTTGAGTTAGTTCTTTTTAGCCTGAAAACTGAATAACACAGGTTAGGGTTTGGATACTGATGTTCTAAAGTTATATCTTGAACCAAAGAATAAAAAATGGGTACAATTCATGAAAACTTTGTGCTTGTCTATTTTCAAAGAATAAACAGAAAAAAAATACTTTCATGATAGACCGAATGTCTAAGGACAGTACAAACTGTCCTTAACTAAAAATTCTATATTAAAGTACACCAAACCAAATCAAACTTCTAATGTGTAAGTTTTTGCTATCAGAAATTTCAGTTTTACAGAAATATTTTTTGAGAAATATAATTTTTGAATAATGTTATATTTTCCAGTTATGAAAATGAAAATGAAACCTGTATCAATATTAGTTTAAAAGAACCACTGTTCTTTTGATCCATTTTCAAAATAGAATTATGTTCAAGAGAAAATTAATTAAATTTTCTAGGTTATAACTTCTGTTACAGTACCACAGAATTTTTCATTTCACAATGCTTCTCGATTTCTCACTTTGAGTTGAAATTAGAAATATATATGAAACATCAGAATATCTTTCAATAGCACAATTGTATATTTTTAGACAAATGACTTATTACTTCCTGGTGAAGAAAATACTTTAAAATACAGAGAAAAAAAAATACAGAAAAATACTGAGAAAAAAAATACAGAAAAAAAAAAAAAAAAAAAAAAACAAAAAAAAACAATACAT
>WHYT01017137.1:0-19686 GCA_009806455.1 Tetrax tetrax | reverse complement strand
TTTTTTTTTTTTTTTTTTCTTTTTTTAAATGGACGATTGGCTGTTTCAAGATCCTGATAGGAATATCAGTTGTACGAACTTCCTTGTGAGTTTGGAGTAAATGGACTTCTGCTGGAAACTGCGGTTCTACCTTCAGGTTAAGATGAGTGCTTGATACCCTTTCAGGGGGAAATAATGGCTCCAATCACTAGGTAATGGAAGCTGTTATCACCTGACCATTTTTTTTGTCAAAAAAAAACATTTTCAGATTTCAGGAGAATACCTATTCTTACAACAAAATTATTATCAACATTTATTGGATCTGATCCTGGAAGTCTCACTTAAGAACTATACAGAGAACAATATCTTTAGAGCAGAGAGTCTGCTAAATGTATATGCAGATCCTTAAGTTAACTGGAGGCTCAGCTGCACAAACGACAATGGATTTTGACAAAAAGAATAGCACTTTATCCACACCATTGCCTAACACTCCTGACTGGAAGAGCATAGCAGTTGGATGGATATAGAGAGATATTGACCTTTGTCATAAGATTATCACAAAAGAGGAGTTTTTCTCAGTATGAGAATAGTGCTTGGATGAGAAGAATAACAATAAACTTCTGACTTCTGATAAAAACAATCTTGTAGTATCTTATGATGAAGGTCGTTCTTACACTGATGTTAAGTTTGACAGCTGATATTGAGATTTAGTCTTTTTTATTCCTTAAAGAAGAAAGAGGATACTCAGCCAGCAATATTTTAATTCGTCTATATTGCTCAGATATGCAGGAAATTTGCATAACTTACTTGTGGCAGCTGCTATTGCATCTGAAGTCAAGAGAACAGTGAATAACTTAAAACATTTAGTGATTTAGTTTTCCATTCATATTTTTGTTCTATTGGCTTACTTCTTGTGGCCATTGAAACATCAGCTATCAGAAGCATTCAAATAAGTTGCTTTTAAGTCAACCTCAGTAGCATGAATTTCAGCTCTTGTATACAAAGTGCAGTTTCAGGAGATCTAAGACACACTGAAACTGGAGCCTGCAGTACTTAAATAAACAAAGTGTCAGCATGTCTGATTTAGGATATAAGTTAATAAAAGAACAAGGAAAGGAGAGCTGCTATTTCTGACAGATTCAGCCCCAGCAACCTCATTAATGGAGCAGAGGCTGACATTTTAAAACCCATTCATAATCATCTCTGAAATATGCTCTGAAACTGGAACAGTTTTTCCTTCCTCAGAAGTTAAGATTATCTTCCTGAATGTTTTGATACCTCACACTAGAGACTTTGTGCTGTGTGTTGAGTTTAGGCTTTAAGGTTTTCGTGAATGGCACATTGAAATATATAAAAGAAAATCCAAGTGTCAGAACAACAACGAAAAAGATATTACCAGATACTTTAATTACTGTAAGAATGTAGAGAGGGAACAAAAACATAGATCTTTTATTCATACTAAAAGCTAATTTAGCACAGATTTTTAAATTTAATTTTAATTTGGGATTCTTCAGAAAGCATGTCTTATGCAAAATACATAAACAACTAGGGAAACATCTCAGCAGATATTAAACAAATTTGTGTTCAGTTTTCTGGCTGCAGAAAAAAAACCCCTGATGTTCTTGAAGGTATATAGGAATAGAAGGAGACATTTATAACTAAATATTACCTAACAAAGCTTGAAAAACTAACATGCTATGGTTGGATCTACAGGAATGTCATGCTGAGAGGAAGAAGATAGTAACATTTCAACTAAAATGGGAAATATCAACCAGTATTTCCTAAGTAGACCAGAACAGGTTATTAAAATATGCATCAAGAAATGCAATGTGCTAACATCATATGAAAAGTCTTAGGTTTAGTTCAAAATGCATCAGGAAATTTTGCAGCTTCATCTTGCCTATCACTGAACTACAGTAAACAGAGATAAATGAGATATGCATGTGTATCTAAATAATGTCTCTGCCAAAGCTGGATTATTTTTAACAGTCCATATTCTAGTCCACTTTACAGTGACTCATACAACATGTCTTCCACAAATAAGTCACAGAGACAGTTTCATGATTTAATAAATCATATGGGACTGGTTTAGAATATTCAATTCCACTGTGAAATAGAAATCAAGATAAAATTCAATCCATTAACAAGAATTTTTTCTACAAATTCAACCATTTTCCCTGTTTGATCAGTATAAATTTATTATTCCTTCACTACTCATTTTCATTATTCCTTCCTTTCAATTCCCTCAAAACCTAAAGTCCATTGCATTTATTGTTCTAACACTAATTAACATCATTCAGCCATTCTACATATTTTTTGAGTCCAAACTGTCCTTTAAATTTGTTATGGAGTCCTTTGAATCATGTATTCTGCCCAACTTTGGCAGAGTAGCATCCCAAGGAAAATTGTTTTGTGGGTGTCCTGGTTCTGGCTAGGATAGAGTTAGTATTCACCTGAGCTGGGAGGAGAACCGGAGATGGTGGCCCCTATGGCTGTGGGACACAGCTGGGATAGCCAACAGCTGGGGTAAGTTTACCCAAATTAGCCAAAGGGCTATTCCATCTGGTCTGACATCATGCTCAGTATATAAGTGAGGAGGGTGGTGAGGGGAGCCTCCTGCTGCTTGGGAAGAAACTGCGTGTTGATGTTTTTTGTAAGCCATTATACTGTATTTGTTTTTCATGACTGTTTTGTTTTCTTTTGTTATTGCTCTTAATTTTTTTTTGTTTGTTTCATTTCAACCCATGCATTTTTGCTGCCTTTTGTTTACCAGTTCTCCCTTCTGTCCCATTGGAGGGTGGGGGGAGTGAGAGAGAGGCTGTGTAGTCTGGTCCTGATCAGGGCTAAACTATGACAGTGTACAAGTCTTCAGTTGTTGTTCAAGTTGTGCCAGAAGGGAAAGTTTGTTACAAAAAACACACAAATAAACCCTCTTAAAACAACAACAAAAAAATCAGCCCACAAATGAAACTCTCACAGATTTCCTCAGGAAGATCCAAAATTATTTTCTGTGAGACTTCTGAGCTTTCCAGATGTACTGTAGGAAATGCTTCCACTTATTTTGGCAAATTTGGATGACATCTTTTGTTTATGCTCATACAGTTTGGATGAGATCCCTCTTTTTGCACTCTTTAAACAAGTCAGGTGCAAAAATTTGTCTTTGTTTCTTCTCAGACGAAGACTAAAGGAAAGGTCTTTTCAATACTAAACCCAATAGTTCAAGATCTCCAGTTAAAATTGGTTACATCCTTTTACTTCTATATCTTGCCAGATCTATCTTTGAAGGATATAGTTCAAATTAGTCCAATAGTAACTAGTAGTAATTTTCTATTTTTTTTTTTTTTTTACTTTTAAGTAATTCTCTAAAGAGCATCATTATTATCATATATTTGATCAGTAACAAAGATTGCTCACTGCTTAGTCTACCTGTATATCTCTTATTCTATAGATGTTTTATATAATTGATTACATAAATTCTCATAATGGTTCGTATTACTGATCATCTGAACCATGTGGTAGTGCTGTTGCTATCTGAGTGGGCAATCTAAACTTCATAAACAGGAAGACGACCTTTTTTCTTCTTCCCTTAGCCCAGAAATGTTGAAGGGTAGTTTGTGCAGATTGAAAGGTTTTTTTTTTTCTCCCTTTCCTGCAAATCAAAATGCTATCAGTGGTATTCTGCAAGCCTTCAACCTGTTATGTGAGGTGGTAACTAGTCAAATTGAATTTAAATGCACTAAGTCTTATGTCACCTACATAAGGCTTTATTGTTTGAGGGTTTTGAGGGTTTGTTAGAGAGGAAAAATGCACAGATTTTATTGAGTAAATGACCCTGAGACACATAACAGATTCAGGTTGCCATAGGTAGTCCTGGACAACCTACTGGCAAGTCAAAGGGCAGTTGAGAAGTCAGGGCTCATGACAGAGCTGCAAGGAACAGGGATTCTTGTGCTGGAAGCAAACATGCAGTTTCTATGACCCCATCATTTAGTGATATTAACCTTTGCCCCTGCGTGCTGAGTCCTTACTTTCTTATAAAATTGTCTGAGTTCTTTATGTTTGGCTAAGCCATATGTTAGCTGCTGGACTACACTGTGCATTATGATGGAGAGTGTTGCACCAGTTGCCTTATTCCATTTGTTCAGCTGCATGGTGAGTGCTTGTTTGTTTGGTTGGTTTTTTCTTTCTTTATGCGGTTTTTCCCAGTTCTCAAGGCTGTACATCTTCAGTGACCTGTAATTGACAGTCATTGAGTTGCTTGTAGCTCTGGGGCTTTTGTTCTCAGGTTGTGTCCTTACTTTCAAGTCCTCTGAAAGTTAAACCCCCTTAAACTCCACATTGTTACAAGAGACACCAGGTACCATATTCCTTGATTTCCACAACAAATTCTCATACCAAGTTCATAGTGAGACGAATAGGCTCTATCCCTGATGCCTTGCAAAATTAGGATAAGGAAAATTAGTGTCATGCCTGTAGCCTTTTACTAACAATGACAACAGGTTATTTAGTGAGCCGTGGGAAAACAAATTCTAAACCTTATGGAAGTTTGAGTAACAAATGAAAGTGATCGGTGACACAGCGCCTGCAACAGTAGACAACAGAAACAATACCTTCCTTAGCAGGTCCTGTCAAGTTCTGTCTTCCTATGTTAATACACAGATTTTGATTAAACACTGCTGTACAATTCCATTGGCTCCTTGGCATAAAACTCTACTTTAGTAAAAATTGTTTTATTTCCTTTCAAGGATTTAAGAATCCAGTAAAAAAAAAAAAAGGGAATCAAGGTTCAGTAAGATACAAAAAATTCTGCCAAAGTCTTAGATCTGTGTATATCAAAGGGGAGGGATATTTAAATTTTTAGGTTGTTAAACTTTTGATTCAGATGAAACTGCAGCAATTATGCCTTCTGTTTAAGGTTAGAATTTCCTGTTGCAATACCCACACAAAATATATTAACTCTTTGCAATGAGCATTCCAGAAAAATTAATGCCAGGGGGATAACGTATATGAAAGTCTAAGTCAGGCACTTTTAATTGATAATTACTGCTCTTTTTTAATTATCATTATAAGCTTTTAAAGCCTGTTGACTTTTAAGCCTTCTCTAGCTTTACTGCTTATTTTGACACTTAGCCTGAATCTGTCTCCTTACTCCTAAGAATTATTCCTAGGAATTATTATACAAATTATTCCTCTGCTGACCTTTATAAAAGCACTACGATAATTGCATGTTTTCCTACAGTAAATCCTCATCTGAACCAAACCGCAGAGAAAGTTGTTCCTAAGGTCAGGCTTAAAAGTTGATGACTTCAATTTTTTTTTAGTCCTTTTAGCAGATGATGTCTGAGGCTATAGTAGTTATCTTAATGGTCCTTGCAGCATCTTAATCAGTTTCATCTACAGCAATAAGGAAGCAGCTGTTCGCTGGAGTAAAGTGGACATCATGTGCAGGAGTTACCAATCTGACGTGGTGGGTCGCTCACCTGAGATGAGTTCATATCCTTGTTCCCTTAAAACAGGGTGGAGTTTTGAAGCCTGAGTTACCACATCTGTACCAGACCCACTGAACTATAGGGGTGTTGTTTCTAGCAGAACTTCCATCCCATTTCTCCAGAAACCTCTTGGAATTTTTCCTTGGAATTTATGTTCTCTATGAAGTGTTCCAAATTAGGGGGAAAAAAAAAAAAGTGTCTTTTTCACAGTCTTTATATTTTTAATGGAAGACATATTGAATTTTGTGTTTTAATTTGTTGAGGTGTCCGAAATTGGATTGAAGAGTGTCATATAATAACAAAGATAATAAAATGAACCCTAAAAGTGATACTTACTTCAATAGCTAAAATGTTTCTCAAAATGTACACCTGCACAGACAGTAATTGTACCTACTGAGCACCTGGTTTGCCAAAGATAAGTACAAAGAATAGAAAACTTTGAAACTCAAAGGGAATAAACTTTAAATGATTTAAGGAATTTATAATCTCAGTCCCTCATGTGGAAAAAAGCTTGTTGCAACAATGTTTACTAGCAAAACACTTAAAGATAAGCTTTCACTCCAAAATTATAAGCACAGACATAAAGAAAACAAGATAATTTAAATTAGTCACATATACTGGTACTATCTCCTCTTCAGGTGTACATTAGCTTCACGGACTACTAGCTGTTTTACCACAGGAGACTACAAATTGTGTTGGTATTACTTTATAGGAATGCCTTGTCCCAGAAAATGAGACAGACTTTGGATGCAGCTTATGGCATTATACTAATATTGCCACTGAACAACCAATATCAACGTTGAACAGCAGAAGGAAAAGGTGGTGTCATAGTTCAGCCCCGATAGGGACCAGACTACACAGTCTCTCTCTCTCACTCCCCCTCTCTCTCCAAGAGAACAGGGAGAAATGATAGCAGAAAAACGACTCAAGGTTTGAGATAAGGACGGGAAGAAATCCTTAAAGTTACCGTCATGGGCAAAACAGACTCTCTTGGGGAAAACTATTCATTTATTACTAGAACTAGCAGGAGAATGAGATAACCGCATCCTGGGCTGCATCAAGAGGAGTGTGGCCAGCAGGTCGAGGGAGGTGATTCTGCCCCTCTACTCTGCCCTGGTGAGACCCCACCTGGAGTACTGCGTCCAGTTCTGGAGTCCCCAACAAAAGAAAGACATGGACCAGTTGGAGAGGGTCCAGAGGAGGGCCACAAAGATTATCAGAGGACTGGAGCACCTCTCCTATGAGGACAGGCTGAGAGAGTTGGGGCTGTTCAGCCTGGAGAAGAGGAGGCTCCGGGGAGACCTGATAGCGGTCTTCAAATACCTCAAGGGGGCCTACAGGAAAGATGGGGAGAGGCTGTTCAGTAGGGCCTGTTGTGATAGGACAAGGGGTAACGGGTTAAAATTAGAAGGAGGTAGGTTTAGATTAGATATTAGAAAAAAATTTTTTACAATGAGAGTTGTAGAGCACTGGAACAGGTTGCCCAGAGAGGTGGTGGATGCCCCATCCCTGGAAACGTTCAAGGCCAGGCTGGATGAGGCTCTGAGCAACCTGATCTAGTCAGGGATGTCCCTGCTTCTTGCAGGGGGGTTGGACTAGATGACCTTTGAAGGTCCCTTCCAACTCCAGCCATTCTATGATTTTATGATTCTATAACCACCCCCCAGCCCTCCCTCTTCCCGGGCTTAACATTATCTCTACTACCTTCCCCCGCCCCGAGCGGCACAGGGGGGAAGAGGGAATGGGGGTCACAGTCAGTTCATCACGTGTTGTTTTATGCTGCTACTTCATTGTCGGGAGAAGAGCTCCTCGCATTCCTCCCCTGCTCCGTCGTGGAGTCCATCCCACGGGCCACAGTCCCTCATGAAACTGCTCTGGCGTGGGTCATCTCTTCCACGGGGTGCAGTGACTCCAGAACGGCTGCCCCAGCGGGCCCTCCATGGGCCACAGCCTCCTTCAGGCCTCCACCTCCCCCAGTGTGGGCTCCTCCCCGGGCTGCAGGTGAATCTCTGCTCCTCCGTGGGCCTCCATGGGCTGCAGGGGGACAACCTGCTCCACCATGGTCATCACCACAGGCTGCAGGGGAATCTTGGCCAGGAGCCACATTACTGCTCCCCCTCCTTCTTCACTGAGCTTGGTGTCTGTAGCCATTCCTCACAACAGGCTGGCAGACGCCTCTCAGGATCCTTTTTACATTTTATTCACTTCTAATCTCCTCTCCACTTCTTGCAGCCAGGCCTGGCCGAGTTGGGCCCAGACGGCCACCCGGTGGGAGGCCAGAGGGCCACAAGGCTTGGCCCCCGCTCAGCTGCTTTACATCTTCTCTCTTTTTTTTTTTTTTCTTCCTGTTTTCCCCTTCTTAAATACGTTATTGCAGAGGCGTTATCACAGGACATTCTGCTACCAATTGTCTCAGCCTTGGCCAGCAGCAGGTCCGCCCTAGGCCCGGTCGAGTCCACTGAACAAAGGGGAGCGACTTCTAGCAGTTTCCTATAGAAGCTACCACCTTAGGCCCCCCCTCACTAAACAAAACGAGAACAGGTGTTTTGGTGGTGGGATTCAGAAGTGTTAAGGAGTTTAATTGTATAGTCAATCAGATACTGAAAACAAACTGTTTGGAGTCCAATGCATTTAAAGGAAGGAGCATGTAAAATAACAGGCCATACTCTTTTCCTGTCCCCTTGGTTCCACCTTTGCTGTGGAACCAGCAATTTTTTTTAATAAGGACAGAAATTTTGGTGTTTTGTGGGGAAAAGGAAAAAAAGCAGTAAAGAAATTCCAGCTGTCTCACTGATCACTGATACAGATACTAGATAACATTTACTGATGTGTTCTCCTTGAGGGTATAGAATCATACAATCATAGAACAGTTTGGGTTGGAAGGGATCTTCAAAGGTCATCTAGTCCAACCCCCCTGCAGGAAGCAGGGACATCTCCAACCAGATCAGGTTGCTCAGAGCCCCATCCAACCTGGCCTTGAACGTTTCCAGGGCTATGGAATGTTACCACCTCTCTGGGCAACCTGTTCCAGTATTCCACCACCCTCATTGCAAAAAAAAAATTCCTAATGTCTAATATGAATCTACCTCCTTTCTTTTAAAACCATTACCTCTTGTCCTTTCACAACAGGACATGCTGAAGAGTCTCACCCCATCTTTCCTATAAGCCCCCTCTATGGGCTCCATTGGACATGGGTGAAGCTTCAGCAGCTTCTCACAGAAGCATCCTTTGTAGGCCCCCCGCTACCAAATCTTGCCACACAAACCCAATACAATGACAAAATTAGTTTTATTTGAATAGTCTATGAATAAAGAGACCAGGATCAAACATAAGGATATTGTCAACTGCTATGCCCATGTTCTACTGCTGCCTATTTACCACTTCTACTTTTGTGTTGGGGATATACTCACCAATTTTGTTTGTAGTTCTTTGGCACACTGTACACTAAAAGTTGAGTCAAATGCTTCCTAAAGGCAACAGAAAGATTTTCACGCAGTGTACACTGACATATCTTCAGCTTGTCAGTATTACAGATTTTCCATTTCTAAAAAAGTAGACTCGCAATTATACATTCTGTTTTATACTTGATTCAAGAAGAATTATTTCAATGTAAACTAGATATTAACTCACAAAAACATGTTGCCAAAGTGAAAAAAGCTTTCCAGCTGAAATATTGTTGCTCTGACTTTTCATTTCCCCACAAATATAAGTAAGGGAAATAATGTGATGTTTTAAAACTTTAATTTTAGATTTATTTTTTTCCTTGAGAAAGCTAGCAGGCACTTTACTAGGAGCTATGGTGGCACTGTAAATCAGATAGCAAGAATTACGGTTTTCAGAATAATTTCCAGAAGATGACATGCTGTGTCACTTGAAAAGAATGTATTCATTCCTTCACTGTCTTGCACCTTTTGTTTCCATATCTACCCTTGCACAGGGAAAGCTGATGGTATCAGTAGCACTTTATATCCTCTCTACATAAAATAAATAGGAAGTATCAAAATTTTGGCCAGTCAATTTTCATTTTAGTAAGCCTCAATTTATTATATTTTTATTTTTATACTGACCAAAGGAATCTAAAGTGAATTCAAAGCAAAGTAGTTCTGCAGCTATTTCTAGTACTGTGAGTATAAGACCTACCTTACTAACTATCCTCTATGCTTTTCTGTACATAGCAAAGCTCAAAGCTGAACATTTCCTAAAAAGGAGTTAATTCACTACTGTTCTTGATTTTATAATACTAATATAATACGAAGAAAGAAATTCTATTTTTAGCTTAGCTGGCAACTTTATTCTTGTTTATGAAGATTGATAGCAGTCTTATTTTTCGTATGATGAGGGTAGCAGCAGGGTGTACTCTAACTTTCAACTTATTATACATATATATATATTATTGAAAAGCCGTTTGCACAGAGACCAAAAGTAGGAGACATTTATTAGAATGAAGGTTGACAAAAATCAATAGCATACAGCACCATTCCTTTCAAAATAAGACTTAATTTTACATTGATTTATATCTTCATGATAAGCTACATTTACATGGCAAAAAATATCTGGAGTACTAACTTCTTTTGGCCTTTTTAAACTTTGTAGCTACAGTATGTTGTAGCCACAACAAATAATTTAGCTCCAGCTTTCATATGGTGTCACAGAAGTTTAATCTCATGCCAAGGATATAACACAAATGAATTTGATTTTCCTGCGTTTTTTGTTGGCCCGAAAGCTCCTCCTTCATAGGCTGATTTTTGTAGTTACTGCTCTTGGAGCTTTTTAGAGTCTTTTGTGATATTAGGTGAGTGCTAAAGAGAGCAAGTATATTTCATGGGAGAAAACAGAAAGGTGGCATGGTAAGCACACTGGAAAGATCAAAGCAGTTTTCAATGCAGAGAAACAACAAAAGCATTTAATACATATGTGGAAGACTTGCAAATAATTTATTAATAAAGGGTTCAGCTAAAGAAGCAAAGTAGAAGTAGAGATTATCTGATGTTTCATGTTTTTCTTTTAGTAGACTGAAGAAGAAAAGAGCATCAGTAACATCGTTGAATCCATCATTTAAGAAAATACACAAAAAGGAAGAAGTAAGTGTAGTAAAAATAAAATCCAATGCATAATCATAGTAGAATAATGTTATTTCAGGTCTGGGGTTTGACAGTTATGATGAGGTGCACTCTGAGATTTATTTAGTCAGAGATACATACTGTAACACCAAAGTCAGTGTGATTCCCAAATCTTTAGGCCAAAGAGGATTTTTGATGAACCATCTAATAAGTAAAAAAAGCAAAGGATCCGGGAATCATTGAGGATGCTGAAATGTAAGGATTCTGTATAAAGTGCCTTTCTGAAGGCAGGAGTATTTTCATTGTCTGTGTGTTCAGTCTCATAGCAACAGGCATGACATAAAAACCAGAAGAAAATTATTAGAATTTTTCAGTAGTCTCTACTTGTGTCTTGACCTTGTGATGAGTCTCAGGACCATGACTCCAAAGTCAGAGAGTGTAGAACTGAGCTAATTACTCACTGATATAGCTATTTTAAGAAAATGATGTTGTCTGATCATCTGCATATAAGGACCAAGGTATCGCAAGTACTTTTTTTTAGCAATCCTGTAACTTCTGATCACACTACAAAACAACTAGTAATGACAAAGAATTTATTGAAACCCTAATCTAAAATACAGATCTTCATCATTTAGGAGTTTCTTATAGTTTTTTTCTTCTATATTCACCTTATAAATATATCCAAGTCAGTATGCATAAATAAAAACTTCCTATTTTTATTAAAACATTCTGCGTATCACCTAAAAATTTCAGTAGTAATGATTTTATGTTTTCTTTTAGGGAGTTGATAAAACCAGAAGAGGCTTATGAACAGAGAGACAAATGGAAGAAACTGTTATATCGCAAACAGTTTGACATCATGTTTGAAAATACACAAACTGTTAGAAATATTGGAAGAGTCATCAAATCCAAGGCTTATCAAATCTAGTATCTGTTCTGTGACAAAAGGCTAATAACAGATGTGTAAGTGAAAGTATGAGGAAAAGACTAGTGAAAATAGGAATGTTTTTCCTGGCATGGTCTTCAATATACTCCCAGAAATTAGCTGATCATGGACTTTATGAGCAAGGTGTTGTATCTTAGTGTGTAATAGCCCTCAGTGGATTATTTTCCTATGAATTTCTCTGTGAGTTTAAAGTTGCTTTCAGAAGCCTTTGGTGCCTATTGACATTCAAAGTAACTTGTGCCCAAGAACTCCATTGTCAATTTAATCTGATGGTCCCTAACATTTATATTTAAAGAGCCAGTGACAAATCTTTCCCCATTCATCATCTCCATGTCATTTAAGATCTTGTAGGCCTGTGTTGCACCTCCTTGTCCATTTGCTCCCTGCATCAATATAGCAAATTGAAGAATGTCTTTCTCTTTAGTGGTTCCTTGCATGTGGAATGGTTCCTTACTGTATGGAAGTAAATAATTCCTGTCATGTTTCTGTGTCTTTTCCTTCTCAAACTGCTATATACATTCCTTAATAGAGGAGGCAGATGTCTATGTGTTATTAAGAAGAGAACAGATGGATTTGCACAATGGGACATGACATCTTCTCTTTTTAAAAAAAAAAAAAAACTCTGTTCTTTTCCTAATCATTCCTAACGTGTATGATTTTGCTTTGCTGTTGATCACTGAGCTAAGATTTTCACACAGCTACTTATTACAAGTCAATATTTCCTTCCTGAGTTCTAAATGCTCACTTAGAGCCATGAATGTGTATGGAAAATTTGGATTACTTTTCCCCATAAGTGTTACTTTAGTTATATATGCGTTGAATTGTTCTGTGTGGACATTTAGTGTTATTAGCAGATTTTATCGCCTCACTATTTCTCCTTTTCCTAGGTTGTTTGTGAATAGCACAAGCATCAGCGCAGATACCTGTGGGACATTTCTCCATTACTAACCACGCTCCACAGGGAAAATAGATAATTTCCTCCTAGTTTTGGTTCTCTCCTTTTGAAGAGCCATGTTTCCAGGCAACGGCCTTCTCTCTTATCCCACAGTAGTTTACCTTCTTGAAGAACATCTGGTGAGGAATCTTGTCAAATATTTTTTTTGAAATCTGAGTAAAACATATGTTTTTTGTTCATGTGCTGACTCCCACAAAGAAACTGATGAGTTTGCCAAGCATGATATCCCTTTACAAAGAGGGGAAGACTATTTCTGTGAATTTCACATTTATCGACTAATCCTACCTTTTCTTACAGTTCTTTTACCAATAGGGTAGCTACAGACATAAGATTTATTTGTTCATAGCTCTCAAGATTCCTTATGGACACCACTGGTAAAAGTGACATCACCTTTGCTATCTGCCAGTCCCATAATACCAATATAGCTTTAAACAGGATTTTATTTTTTAGATCCTAAGTGGCAACTTGATACTTTTCATTTTTTGTCTTGTAATTTCTTCCTGCAGTTCAATTTGAAACACAAGCCCTGTAGAGAAAGGTTCAAATGAGTGTCTCTGTAAGCTTCTGTTTGTAAACTGTGAACACTAATGAAAAAGCTAAATCATTTTTCTATTACTTCTCTTACCTGAGGTGCTAATTTTATTACTTGTTCAATTTTTGACCTTACACTCTTCCTTGTGGACTTCTAGCTCCCTAGAAAAAAGGATTTGTTACTAGTTTTTATGCCCTTGGTAAACATATTTACTCTGATTATATATGCCTTGTTGCCTCAATGCCCTATCCCTCTCAATTATTTAGGTTATAAACTTTAAGAAAGTGACAGACCAGTTTCTGTTCTGTTCATACATCACTAAGCCTGCAGAGATCCAGGTGCTGAGGTTCTCTTGGCTATACAACAAAACATTTTTTTCTAATTGAATATGACTTTAAGGATAGAAAGTATAGCAAAGACGATGTAAAATTAGTATTGCATAGACAGATTATGACTGAATGTGGGAAATGGTAATGAAACTGTTCCAGATTTGAAGATGGGAAAGGAGAGTCTCATATGAAACTGTTATGTAAGGGAATAGGAGGCAGAGGATAATTACTAAAGATATATCTGACACAATGAATGACACATCTTTATTATTAATAATCTTTGAGATATAAGGACCCTGTATTTGAGTGGAGATAGTGAAATTCTTCATACCTGCAAGTAGAATTGAAATTATGCTTTTACACATGCCTCTGTACTTTATGCAAAAATCTTGAACAGGTAAAAATGATTTTTTAAGCAAATTAAAGTAATTTAAGATAGATATTTTCTAACTAATAACAAAGCAATAAGTTTTTTAAAAAAATGTTTTACTCAAATAAGTTTCTTTATTTTAGTCATCTTAGGAAAGATTCACTATGACACTCTGATTCCTCTGTTGCCTTTCATTGACACCAGCAGTAGAATGCCATTTGCAATGAATGCACCTAAGGATTTATTTTTATATGCAAGTTTCTACTTATGAACCAGATATCTAAACTTCCATTGTAGTGACTGAAGAAGTAGTCAAAACAGTCAATGGCATCCAAAGATCAAGTCATCTGCCTGCCAATAGGCAACATTTAAAATGCTTCTAGAAGAGGAGCTTAAATATCTATTTTGTTGATGCCTAAATTTAAGACACTTCATCTGGAGCTAAATCCCATCTTTTAGGCTGTCTAAATCTAATTTCTTTGTTTAATGTCATTGTCAGGTCACTTTTGTAATCTTTAAAAGGTTGTGAAGATCATGCAAGGTCCCTTGTGGCTGGAGAAAGGCCATTAGACCTATCTCCAAAAAAGGCAGGAGGGACAATCCATGGACCTACAGGCTGCTCAGACTCAGTTTGGTCCCTGGGAAAATAAAACAAGCTAGTCTTCTTCACAAGCCTTGCTGTATGCATAAAGATGAGAAGGTAGCTGGGAACAGTCCACATGGATTTAACCAGGATGCTGAAGAGCATACCAAAGACCTACCGAAGTCCCTTCCAGTCTGAACTACTATGTGAGCTATGTGATTAAATATCTTTATTTGCAAATAGTATACTTATTCAGAGGTTATTGCAATCCCAATGAAATACACTTCAGATATTTCTTCAACTGGAGCAGGATCACTGGAATATGGTATCGTAGCCTTACTGTCTATAATGCATTCTGTAAATTATAAAGTATAAGAAAGTTCCTGCACAGGAGGTCAGAAAAACAACCAGAAAGACAAGGGAAAGCAAGACTCATTGAAGAAACCACAGAAAAATGCAAAGTATTTTTTTAATAAGTATTTATTTGATTGCATATCACATAACAAATCACAGTTATCACAGTGCAGACAAATCTTCAGAAAATATCTGAATGTCAAGACAATGATGGATTTAGACATGAAAAACATTGTCTACACTCCAATTCACGTTCAAATAATGAATTAAATAGTCAGTAGAAGTACCTAAGGATATTATTCTGAGATCAGAATAACTATATATATTAGATAATAGACTTACACCTTCAATGCAATATGAAAAAAAAAAATTATAATTTTGGAATAAGCACAATAAATCTTCGTGAAATATAAGTGGAAAACAACAGCCTTAATAGATAAGTATAAGAAGTTTGATCATGTTTGCAGCTAATATATATCAGGCTGTTATAACCAGGTAAAAAAAACCCAACAGACTGCATGTCTAATCTTTAAATGAATCCAATTTAATTTTGTCTAATTACTTATTTAATTCCCAAATGTGGCATGCAGCTGTAAAGCCAGATGTCCTAGTAACTTTTGTGCTTTACAAAACTGGACACAAACAAATTCCAGCAAGTTCCAGTATGCTGAATGGTTGAAAAATCACTAAAAGAAAGTGGTGTTGTAAATTTGTTTCAGAAAAAATGTTATCTACACTATGAAACTGAAACTTTGCTACTGTTTGCTCACTAGGGAACTAATAATATTTTTTTTTTTTTTTTCCAGAAGAAGTGTCCAAAGGAGTAAAGGGTAATATAGTATCTTGTACGCTTGCTGAGGGAAAAATGTATTTGCAGTAGACAGTAGTTTAAGTCTGCAGTAAATTCACTCATTCTTATAAATGGCATTCCATTGAAAAGTGATGAGTTATGGCAACATCTCAGCAATGTGATTAAATTAAATATAGTTTACAAAAGGCAGAATTTTCTAATCTCCCCTACTTACAATCTAACAGACAATGTAAGTGATTTTCTTCTAATTATGAGACAAGCAGACAACACCTATCTTAGCTAGTCACCTTAAATATTCAGAAGGAGTTAACAGAAATCCTTAGAAAATTGTCTTTCTGGTGGGTGAAAGACATAAACCACAGGTTGACTAAACAACTCACAGAAATAGTGTGGTCCTTTCTCCCATCCTGCAGCAGAACACAGTACATCTAGATCGTTCTAGTCAGCTGTCTGTCTAATGTATGTTAATTACAATTATGAAAATTTTACAGCATCCATGAGTTAATGCTCAACTGTACTCTTAGACTGAAAGTCCCTCCAAAAAAAAGATCTCTTCTGCTAAAAATTAAGATGATTATTTCTCATTGTTTTCAAAAGACATGTAGAACAAGAAACCTTGAGAAATCCATAAATAGAAAATGTAAGTCCATAAATGGCTAATTCTCAGTATGTCCTTCCTCAGCTGGATAAAACTTGTCCATTGACAACACCAGCTTTTTCTTTCTCTTATTTTTCTAAGTCTTGTCATTTTATTTGCTGTTCTCTCTTGGTCTCTAATCTTCTGTATGTTTCGTGACATATTGTGCTTAAAACTTGACACTCAGCTTCCTGAAGTCTATTGCAAGAGGAAACAGAACTAAGAAATCATCTCTGATGTCTCTCAGTGTTGCTTATTGATCCCTTCCAAGATGGGAGACCACCACTGCCTCTCCCATTCCCGCAATCATTGATTTATTCCAAGATTCTGCACACAATGAAAATTAATTATTAATAAAATATTGAATGATATAGGAGGTAGGACACTTGATTCCTCCTTCAAAATTTTTAAATAAGTACTGCAACTTTTAAAATATGTTTCTTTAGTTGGTCTATAACCAGTCTGTTGTAATACGGTCATCTCTACTACAAATTCCTATTGAAGTCGTACAAATCAGTGTAAAAATGCTTATCAGAAGGTTTTAAGGATTTTAAATTCCTAATTTTCTATGTCTATCTAAGTCTGATACAAAAGTCTGGCAATAGGTTTATTCCATTACCACCTTGTTATTTGTTAAGTGCTTACCGATTATTCAGTACTTTGCCTGGTATTTTTATGGGCTACAGAATTAATATGTATACTGTTCTGTTCACAAAAGCTTCCTTTGCAAGGAGTTGTACACTTGTCTATCTTCTCTGGTCCTGTGGGAGTTCTTAAAGATAATTGCTAATGGGTTAGAAATTGATTGACACATTTCTTAAGTATTTTAGTGCAGTTTCTTGCAACTTATGGCTCGTGGACTATTGGAGATCTCTAAGACACCAGATAACAGTTACTGCTTTATTTATTTGTTACACAGAATAGACTGCAAAACAGATAAGCATGGGAAAAGAGACAAACAATTAATCCAGCAACATTTCTATTAATGGCTTCAAAAAAAGGAGCACATAAAAATGAGAGAGAAGTAAGAGGCAAACAGCAAAAGTTTATGGCTATTATTAATTGCTATTTGTCTGCAGATGCAAACCCTAGTGGCAATACTATGGAGAATGTGCTACAAATGTTTTTGGTTTGGGGATTTTTTTGTTTTGTTTTTTTTGTTTGTTTGTTTGTTTTTTTGTTGTTATTGTTTTTGTTTTGTTCTGTTTTCAGAAATATTGGGGGTAAAGAATGATCTACAGGAGAAAAAAAAACCATAGTTGAGAAATTTTACTGATACCAAAATAGTACAGGAAATAGGAAAGAACAAGAACTGGACGCTGATTTGAAGCTGTATGGATTGCTTAGAAAAATGTTTCAGCATGAGCAGTTATAAAGCTGTTCTCTCATTCTTAAACTTTTTATCCTTAGTCTTTTTCCATGAACAAGAACCAAGAGATTGCAAGGTAGTTCTCAATAGTTTTTCACCATTGATTAGAGGTTTCAATCAGTTTACACGAGTGTAAAGTTTTACTACCAAGTCATACAATTATTTAACTGTGAAAAGTCACTCTGCTATGGATAACTGCATGAAATTCTGTGAACTGTGCTATCAAACCATGTGTTAAAAATGGACTGTTCTGATTTAAAAGTCTAAATCTATGAAAACTAGTACCCAATAAGATTCATAGAATCATAGAGTCATAGAATGGTTAGAGTTGGAAGGGACCTTTAAAGGCCATCTAGTCCAACCCCCCTGCAAGGAGCAGGGACATCTCCAACCAGATCAGGTTGCTCAGAGCCTCATCCAGCCTGGCCTTGAATGTTTCCAGGGATGGGGCATCCGCCATCTCTCTGGGCAACCTGTTCCAGTGTCCTACTACTCTCATTGTAAAAATCAGATGTGTCTTTTTAGTTTAGAGTATCTCATTGGCCCTGGAAAAAAAAAGGCAGTTTGGGAAAAAATAGACTAGACTTTTCCAGTTCTTCACCTATAAAGTATTTAAAATACAGTGCACAAAACACATAAAAAGAATTATAATATAACCCTCCGAAAACCACAGTGAATGATACAGAAGAATACGGCTGTGCTGGAGTTCTTCCGACAGAAAACCTCTGTCTTTTTCTCTCTTATTTCAGCTGTACTGATTCAAACCCAAGTAATTCCATGAACACAGTGCCATAGGAGAGATCTTTAAACGCCTCTCTGTTGGAGAAAACAGATTACTAGTGGGTAACTGATCAGTGTTTGGTCAGCATAGCATATCCCTTCATCTGATTAAACATAATAAATTTAAATAAATTAGTTCTGAAATGAAACAGTAGTTGACAATGGTCCATTTTCAGAGCTTCAAGACTGCAGGGCAAAGAATCTACCACATAAAAGAACATTAGAAATCTGTTAGTCATTTATTTGCCTGCTAGCTCTATTCGTGGTGCACTATGGGATTAGATAATTTTCCTTTTAGAGATGCATATATAGCTTCAGGTAGTTAGGCAGACAGAGGAAAAGGTGCAAAGGGTAGCGCACACTTCTCTTTTTGTCCTTGGCCACAGTTAAAATTTAAGCAGATGAATAAAAAAGAAATGCATGCTACCACTACCACTCAGCTGAGAGAGGACAGAGGAAAATCAGCTCTCCTTGGCAAAAATGACAAAGGAAATCAGAATCCTCCTTCATCCCATGTTACTGGGAAATGTGGAAACATCAGAGAGCTATAAAGCTAACATCGTGTGGTCAGCCTAGAAAAACAATTTCAATTTCTTTTCCTTTGTCCTCATTATTAATATATTTGCATTAAAGGCAAATCAAGGCTTCTTAAGAGTTTATGCTTAATCGTTCTGTGCTCTTTCTCCAAAAATACATTTAAGATTTGTTTCTCCCCCAGATTTCTGTTAATACAAAATACATGAATAGCTAATTTAACTGTCAGTAGAATAACTTAATTACTTTTGCTCTTCTGCCCGTTTTCTCAGCTATTTAAAGCTCTAGAAAAAAAAAAATCTTTCTAAATAGACTATATGTTCTGTTGTATTTTTGAGGGACAATTAAATACACACAAAAAACTTGAAATGCTGTACAGTATATCGACCATCCCAAAGTGAGAAGTAATGCTATGTGAAAGACAGCAGGGCTTGAGCCCTGAGTTCAGACTGTAGATTAAGCTCTATATAATGCCACAAAAATCGCTTCCAGTCCATTTTTTTTAACAATTCTAGGAGCTATAAAAAGATAGATCTTGAGGCACCTAAATCCAAAATAGCAAATAAATCTGATTAGCTGATGTTTACTTTTTCCATTATGTCTTCTTACTTGAATAGCAATTTTTCATACAAACACATCAACAGTTTGGTTTAAGAACACATCCAGAACATGTCCAGAGGCTGTGGTTTTTGATGATCCATATTCTATACAGAAGACTCCCTAAGTTGCTTGAAAATACTGCTTGAGTATACCTACCACACAGATAATTTTGCTTTAATAAGCAATTAAGCAGTTATGGTTACTTAAACTAGATTAGTAATGCTAACTTACTTAAATAGAGTGGCTTGGATGTTAGGTAACCCACTGATGAGTATGAAAATCCAGTTTCAGGTTTCTCATTAGCCTGGGGAGATTCAGACTCAATTTTTTTTTTTTTTTTTTTT
This sequence comes from Tetrax tetrax, assembly GCA_009806455.1. Lineage (NCBI taxonomy): Eukaryota > Metazoa > Chordata > Aves > Otidiformes > Otididae > Tetrax > Tetrax tetrax. Next base: position 14 of record WHYT01017137.1, on the reverse strand, counting down.
TTTTTTTTTTTTTT